>ML779621.1:1012400-1022539 GCA_009831015.1 Picea engelmannii | reverse complement strand
AGTCCAAGACACAGGAAAAGAAGCGTCACAGGAAGACAAATAAGGACACCGGAAAATGGTGCGAGTTCCACAAAAGCCCCTGTAACAACACCGATGAATATAGCTCAAAACATTCATTGGTGGTGGAGATCAAAGACAAAGAGACAAACCCTAATTTAGAATCTGGTTCTGAAAATAATGATAAAGGACAGATCATTGACGTGGACCCCACTGGTATTGTCATGACCGAAACAATTCAACCAGAAGAACAAACAGATCCTGAAGAGGGGGAACATCTTTTTCATTCACAGATGTGGGTGAAGGGGACCCCGCTGCATTTTATTGTTGATAGTGATAGCCAGAAGAACCTTATCTCAGTAGAGGTCGTCAAACAGTTCTGATTGCCAACAACACCACACCCACAACCATACAACATTGGGTGGCTTTGCCAAGGATGAGATCTTCATGTCAGCTAGCAGTGTTGATTTTCATACGACATCCAACCCTTCAAGGATGAGGTATTATGTGATGTTGCTCCACTAGATGTCTGTGATGTTCTCTTGGGCCAACCATATATGTGGAGACGCCATGTTGTTTATGAGTCTTGACCCCGTATTGTCATTGTTACTTTAGGGGGTCATATCTATACAATACCAAAGGTAGCTCCAACTATTGTTCCACCTGAAAAGTGTCACAAGGTAGTATCTCATATTGCAAAATTCATCTTCTTAACAATCTGTTCAAAAGGAGAACAAAAGGACACTGCAACCATTATAGCTTTTCCCCAAGCACCTTCTATCTAACAGAAGTAGGTCGACAAGGTTGCAACAAAGAGAATAGATTCCTGCTGCAAAATGTCCTCTCATGTATCTCGACTTGTTGAACAGCCTCAACCTCAACAGGTTCGTGACAGACTTCCACAAACTAAGTAGTGCGACATCTCTAGCAAGACAAGCAGCTCACCAAGATGCAGATCTAGCAAACACTTTTCCCTCTCTCCCGAGAACTCAACGAAATTGAGACCATTTCTTCCTAATGAGGGAGGATTGATCCAGGTGGATATCCGTGGCCACCCACCTTTTCTGACTGGCTCAAAACAGTTTTTTGGCAATTTTTGGCAATTTACTATTTTTAGCAGGTTTTAACTTCTGAGGCCATTTTGAGGTCCTAAATGAAGGTTCTTCTATATCAAGGTTCTCAATGATAGAAGAAGGAATTATTGATCCCCCAAAATGAATCTATTCGACGATACCTTTCCAACGAGCTATCATGCGCCTAAAATGGAGATCGTATGTAAAAGTTACGACCTCGAGAAGTTGATGTACTAACTTACCCAAACGAGGCCCACATGACTTTCGACGCTTCATCT
The DNA here is from genome assembly GCA_009831015.1 of Picea engelmannii. Lineage (NCBI taxonomy): Eukaryota > Viridiplantae > Streptophyta > Pinopsida > Pinales > Pinaceae > Picea > Picea engelmannii. The sequence continues at coordinate 1,021,191 of ML779621.1, read as the reverse complement.
CATAGGGTTAGTTTTTTGGATGTCTAGGGTTTTTTGCATTCCTTTTTATTGTAAAAGGGCCTTCAGAGCCTCATTGTAATCATCTTCTCGCAAATGAGAGTAGCCGTCACATCTCTTCTCAGAGATAAGCTGGCACCATTCTAGCGAGTCTTTCACTCTGTATTTTTACAGTATCTGTACATTTATTTCATTAATAGAAATCATGTATTATTGTATCTCTGTGTTTATGGTTGAATCTCTGATATATTTCTGTTATATTATTGGATATACGCGATATCTTTGTGCTTGTCTCTCTTGAAGACAATTACTCTCGCACACCCAAGAAACCCTCAATGGAGGAAGACAAGAAAAACGATGGAGTAGACGATCCTATCAATCTGTTGCTTGAGAAATCTCTCACATTACAAAGGGATGAAATGAAAGAGAATTTTTCCGACATCCTTAAACGCCTGCCGATAGCATCAGGTGCATCTTCATCAAGCGACCACTTTGGAGGCACCTCGCCTTTCAAGGTACAAGTTAATTTTGATATTCCTGTATTTGAAGGACAAATAGATGCAGAAGCCCTACAAAAATGGTTAACTCTGCTAGAAGATTATTTCGTTGTTCACAAGTTTTTCGACAAAGAAAATATCACCTTCACACTCCTTAAATCTCTCCCTTATGTCAAACATTGGTGGGAAACTTACTCGGAGAAAAGTTCCACAGAGGATTCTGGAATATATGGGGACGATCCCACTTGGGATTTTTTTGTGGATGCGGTAAAGGAACAATATTACCCTGTTGGAAACTATGAGGAATAGTACATGAGATGGACAACACTGTGGGAAGAGAGGGGCCAAGGAGTTCCAGAGTTCACCAATACCTTCCATACCTTGTGCACCAATCTGGGTATCAAAGACTCCAAGCGACATTTGGTTCTGAAATACCGTGGGGCTCTACACAGATACATCCAGACTGAAATGGATTTTATGGACGTTTTATCACTCGGTGTTGCTTATCGATATGCTGTTAAAATTGGGCAGAAATTTAAGCACTAGAACAAATGGGAGTTTAGGTCTACAAATACGCAATAACCAAAGTATGACAAAGACGACCCTAACAAATAGTCTCCCAAAAACCAGTCCAATACACAAGAGAAGAAGGGTCACGGGAAGACAAAGAATGACATCCAAAAATGGTGTGAGTTCCAAAAAATACCTTGGCACAACACCGATGAATGTCGCTCAAAATAGTCATTGGTGGATGAGATCAAAGACAAAGAGATGAATCCTGATTCAGAATATGATTATGAAAATAATGATAAAGGACAGATCATTGACACGGATCCCACTTGTATTTTCGCGACCACAACAATTCAACCAGAAGACCCAACATATCTTGAAGAGGGGAATGTATTTTTCATTCACAGATGTGGGGAAGGGAATCCCGCTGCACTTCATTGTTGATAGTGGAAGCTAGACGAACCTCATCTCAGTAGAGGTCGTCAAACAGTTGGGATAGCCAACAACACCACACCCATAGCCATAATACATTAGGTTGCTTCGCCAAGGAAAAGATCTTCATGTCATCCAGTAGTGTCGATTCTCATACAACAGCCAACCCTTCAAGGATGAGGTATTATGTGATGTTGCCCCACTGGATGTCTGTGATGTTCTCTGAGGCCAACCATATATGTGGAGACACCATGCTCTTTATGAGTCTCAACCCCGTAGTGTCATTGTTACTTTAGGGGGTCATCTCTACAGAATACCAGAGGTAGTTCCAACTATTGTTCCACCTAAAAAGTGTCGCAAGGTAGCATCTCATACTACAAAATTCATCTTCTTCACAATCTATTCAAAATGAGAACAAAAGGACACTGCAACCACTACAACCTTTCCCTAAGCACCTTCTGTCCAACAGAAGTAGGTCGACAAGGTTGCAACAAAGAGAAAAGATTCCTTCTGCACACCTTCCTCTCATGTATCTTGACTTGTTGAACATACTCATCCTCAACAGGTTCGTGACATACTTCCACAAACTAAGTAGCGTGATGTCTCTAGCAAGACAAGCAGCTCACCAAGATGAAGATCCAACAAATGCTTTTCCCTCTCCCCCAGGAACTCAATGCAATGGAAACCATTTCTTCCTAAGGATGGAGGTAGGATTGATCTAGGTGGATATCCGTGGCCACCTACCTTTTTCGATTGGGTCAAAACAGTTTTCTGGCAATTTTTGGCAATTTACTATTTTTAGCAGATTTTAACCTCCAAGGCCATTTTGAGGGCCTAAATGAAGGTTTTTAGAGATAGAGTTTCTCACTAATAGGTAAAGGCATCATCAATCCCCCAGAATGAATCTCCTCGATGATACCTTTCCAACGAGCTATCATGTGTCTAAAACGGAGATCGTATGCAAAAGTTAGGACCCCGGGAAGTTGATGTACTAACTTACCCATACGGGGCCCACATGACTTTTGGCGCTTCATTTCCTAGGGTTAGTTTTTTGGAAGTCTAGGGTTTTTGACATTCCTGTTTATTGTAAAAAGGCCTTCAGAGCCTCATTGTAATCATCTTCTTGTGAATGCAAGTAGCCATCACATCTCTTCTCAGAGATAAGCTGGCACCATTCTAGCGAGTCTTTCACTCTGTATTTTTACAGTCTCTGTACATTTCTTTCATTAATAGAAATCGTGTATTACTGTATCTCTGTGTTTATGGTTGAATATATGATATATTTCTGTTATATTATTGGATATACGTGATATCTCTGTGCATTTCTTTATTATATCTCCAATCTCATTTTGTGTCGAAAATAATCCAGATTAGTGCTATCAAAGCAGGCTACTCTTAATCATTTTTTTCAGTGCATGTCCCCGATGAGGTCCTAGTATAGAAAGTTGGGTCTGGAGCTTGTCTCTCTTGAAGACAATCGCTCTCGCACACCCAAGAAACTCTCAATGGCGGAAGAAAAGAAAAACGACGGAGCAGATGATCCTATCAATCTATTACTTGAGCAAGCTCTCACGCGACAGAGGGACGAAATGATGGAGAATTTTTCCGACATCCTTAAACACCTGCTGATAGCATTAGGCACATCTTCATCAAGCAGACACTTTGGAGGCACCTCTCCTTTAAAGGTACAATTTAATTTTGATATTCCTGTATTTGAAGGACAAATAGATGCAGAAGCCCTAGAAAAATGGTTAACTTTGCTAGAAGGTTATTTCTCTGTTCACAATTTTTTTGACAAATAAAAGATCACCTACGCACTCCTAAAATCTCTCCCTCATGTCAAACATTGGTGGGAAAGTTACTGGGAGAAAATTTCCACAGAGGAGTCTGGAATATATGGGGCCGATCCCACTTGGGATTTTTTTGTGGATGTGATAAAGGAACAATATTACCCTGTTGGAAACTATGAGGACCAGTACATGAGATGGACCACACTGCGGCAAGAGAGGGGCCAAGAAGTTCCAGAGTTCACAAATACCTTCCATACCTTGTGCACCAAGATGGGTATCAAAGAATCTGAGTGACATTTGGTTCTGAAATGACGTGGGTCTCTACACAGATACATCCAGACTGCAATGAATTTTCTGGACATCTCATCACTTGGTGCTGCTTATCGATATGCTGTTAAAATTGAGCAGAAATTTAAGCACTAGAACAAACGGGAGTTTGGGTCTGCAAATACGCAACAACCAAAGTATGACAAAGACGACCCTAACAAACAGTCTCCCGAAAACTAGTCCAAGACACATGAAAAGAAGGGTCACGGGAAGATAAAGAAGGACATCGAAAAATGGTGCAAGTTCCACAAAAGCCCCTGGCACAACACCGATGAATGTCTCTCAAAATAGTCATTGGTGGCCGAGATCAAAGACAAAGAGTCGAACCCTGATTCTGAAAATAATGATAAAGGACATATCATTGACGCAGACCCCACTGCTATTGTCGCGACCACAACAATTCAACCAGAAGAACCAACAGATCCTGAAGAGGGGGGACGTATTTTTCATTCACAGATGTGGTTGAAGGGGACCCTGCTACATTTTATTGTTGATAGCGGAAGCCAAAAGAACCTCATCTCACAATAGGTTGTCTAACAGTTGGGATTTCCAACAACACCACACCCGCAACAATACAACATTTGGTGGCTTCGCCAAGGACGAGATCTTTGTGTCAGCCAACAATGTTGATTTTCATACGACATCCAACCCTTCAAGGATGAGGTATTATGTGATGTTGCCCCACTGGATGTCCGTGATGTTCTCTTTGGCCAACCATATATGTGGAGACACCATGTTTTTTATGAGTCTCAACCTCGTAGTGTCATTGTTACTTTAGGGTGTCATATCTACAAAATACCAGAGGTAGTTCCAACTATTGTTTCACCTAAAAAGTGTTGCAAGGTTGTATCTCATACTGCAAAATTCAGCTTCTTCACAATCTGTTCAAAAGGAGAATAAAAGGACACTGCAACCACTACAACCTTTACCCAAGCACCTTCTATCCAACAGAAGCAGGTCGACAAGGTTGCAACAAAGCGCACAGATTTCTTCTACACACTATCCTCTCATGTATCTCATTTTTTTGAACAGCCTCAACCTCAACAGGTTCGTGATAGACTTACACAAACTAAGTAGCGCGACGTCTCTAGCAAGACAAGCAGCTCACCAAAATGCAGATCCAACAAACGCTTTTCCCTCTCCCCCAGGAAATCAACACAATGGAGACCTTTTCATCCTAAGGAGGGAGGATTGATCCAGGTGGATATCTGTGGCCACCCACCTTTTCCGACTGGCCCAATTTTTTTTTTTGGCAATTTTGACAATTTACTATTTTTAGCAGGTTTTAACTTTCAAGGCCATTTTGAGGGCCTGAATGAAGGTTTTTTGAGATCGAGGTTCTTAATGATAGTCGAAGGCATGATTGAGCCCCCAAAATGAATTTCCTTGACGATACCTTTCCAACGAGCTATCATGCGCCTAAAACGGAGAAAGTATGCAAAAGTTACGACCCCGGGAAGTTGATGTACTAACTTACCCAAACGGGGCCCACATGACTTTTAGCGCTTCATCTCCTAGGGTTAGGTTTTTGGATGTCTAGGGTTTTTGGCATTCCTTTTTATTATAAAAGGGCCTTTAGAGCCTCATTGTAATCATCTTCTTGCGAATGCGAGTAACCGTCACATCTCTTCTCAGAGATAAGCTCTCACCATTCTAGCGAGTCTTTCACTCTGTATTTTTACAGTCTCTGTACATTTATTTCATTAATAGAAATCATGTATTACTATATCTCTGTGTTTATGGTTGAATCTCTGATATATTTCTGTTATATTATTGGATATACGCGATATCTCTGTGCATTTCTTTATTATATCTCCAATCTCATTTCGTGCCGAAAATAATCTGGATCAAGAAGGGGGAAGAACTTTCCCTGAGAGAAGAAGTTGTATTTTCCCTTGTAAAAACCCTATTAAAGAGGATTTCCACAAGCTACACTATAGCCAGGGTGAGGAAATTCCTGGTTTCCGCAGGTTGCACTATAGCTAGGCTGCAAAGTTTTCGCAGGCTGCATTATAACTAGGGTGTGGAAATTCCTGTATGTGGGAAAAATGAGCGTCTTCTTGATGCTTCTAGAAGGTGAAGCTTCTATGGTGAGGTGACCTCTGAATGGTTTGGATCTTACTCGCTTTCATGATTTAGTGGGATCATCCTAACCTCCTCATGTTATCCTCTTCAACTTATAAAAGGAGAGGAGCTCTCGTGGAGGAAGTTAACTTTGGAGATTGGCTTGTTATTAAGTTTTGAAGCTTGGAGTTTTTGGAGCTTGTATATTGGCTTTGAGCTTTGATTTGTCAAGATAGATTGTGAGTAGCTATCAAATCTATGGTATTAGAATCCTTGGAGCAAGAAGTGTGTGGGAAGCAAGGAACTATTGGAAGGAACCTGGCGACATCAAGGCATCTGGTCGTATCTTTCTTCCACTTTTACTTATTATAATACGACGACATGTTTCTTTCCCATAAAATCATTAGCATTTTATTACATGACTCCTTGATCACATGTTTAGGTTTTCATTGAATCTACTATTGTTKCTTTCACTTTGGTTGGTTTGTGTCATTGCAGATTTGATCTCACAAGAGCACCGGAGTGAAGCAGGGACACCAAAGATATAAGGAAGCGATATCTAAAGGTATGTTATCCATTCCTTATTTGGTAGTAAATTCAATGATTGTAACTTAGGGAAAGCGTCATGTCCTGTCTTGTTTTGTTCTAGATCTAGGTGGATCTAGGGGGATTGATTTGTGTCTGCACTTAACAATTAGTCCGATAACAAATACTTTCTATTGTTAATGTTCCAAATTCAATTGAAGATCATGGGAATTTATGCTTCCTTTTCAACTAGTATTGGAGTCTATACTTGATATCTATTTTCCAACCAACATTTGAGTTTCTTACATGGATGGGCCCTTTCCATGTTTGGACCTCATCTTCTTCAATTTTGTGATATCCAATTATTGATCCACATAACCATTTATAAGATGTACTAGACTTGCTTCATGCATGATCATGGGTATTCCCTACTCATGTCAAAAGAAAGGATTTTATATGCCACATTAATTTGCAAGTGATTTCCTTGTTCTCTCTCTAGCATGTGACTTCCTCCCAAGTGATTTCCTTGTCCTCTCTCTAGCATGTGACTTCCTCCTTGGGATCTCAAAAGTATATTTAAAGAAGAAAAATGTAATATATTTTTTCCATGTGATGGTCTATTGACCTCGTGCATTAGGGTGCATTTGTTAACACCCGATTCTTTAAGAATCTAGTTTGCATGTACCAAACAAAAAAGTCATTACCCCAAAAACGTACTCTTTAGAGAATAAAAGCGCCCTGTTAGCTTTTTTGTCTAATTTTAGACAAAAACCGGGCACCCACCTTACCTTCCTTACGACTTACCTTTCTTTGAACATGCCCTAAACAGTCTTGCACTGGCTTCCCATAGAGATTTTGGTTGGACCGACAACATTCTAGACCTTTAATCACCACTTGCTTACATATATTCTTGGTACCACGTATTAACTTCTGGTTCGGCCGAGCCTTGATGATACAATTAAGGAATTAGAATCCACTGCATTATAGGAAAAGAATAAGAATAGACCTATTACATTTTTTCCATGTGATGGTCTATTGACCTCGTGCATTAGGGTGCATTTGTTAACACCCGATTCTTTAAGAATCTAGTTTGCATGTACCAAACTGTGGTATTTTGGGGATGCCTTCACATGTGGAATACTTAGTAAAAATAATGGAAATGTTCAAGAACCTTGGTAAAATTATTGTTTTCATTGGTTATATTGGTTCACATGATTTATCTTAGAAAGACTCATGACTATGCAGGAGCTAGTGTAATACCCACGTGGCTAACTTGTGACTAGGTCAACCCTAATTAGGGAGCACAACAACATTAATTCAATTAGTTTTGATCAATGAGGACATGCACAAAGGGCATATATCCTGAGATTATTCTAGAATGTGGACCCTTTCTTCATGGAAAGACCCTAGGAGGAAACCTATGACTATAAGAGGGGATTCTTTATATATTGATAGGTATAGTTGGGCAGTCAAAGGCCAAACTTATGATAGTGCAATTCTTGATTCTTCTCATTCAAAATGTTTCCCAATTGACACCTTTGCTTCTACTTTCCCAATAATTCACTTAAGGAAGATTGAGAGGAATACATTCAAGACCATTGGAAATAGTATTGGACTCAAGACATATTAAGGGGAAAGTAATCTCGAGGAGAAGGGATTTGGAGCTATCTCATCGCATAGGCTATGGAACTATTTTGTAATATTTTAGGATAGAGAGGGTTTTCTTGGTTGATCTTGTTATCCTCCACCTCCTACTCTTTCAACTCAATTATTACAAGAGAAAACTCTTCAAAGAGTGATTCTTGGTGAGTCTCAGCTTCTTTTCTTTAAAACCTACTTTTCCTCTTTAACTCGAGTGCTTGCTTGGATAGGGTAAAATAGGCCATTTTTATGCTGTATGTCACTAGTTAAACCAATCTCCTAGCGTACGATTTCTTAAAACACCATGTACCAAAATTCCCTACAATAAACAACGTGACATGATAAAATCTACACAATTAAAAAACACTAAATAAATTACATAATCCAATGAAACTAGTTATATATATTTTCATTAAAATTGATGATTTTTTCCATTGAAAGAGTCCATAACAACTTTAAAATCATCTTCATAAACAATTTTCTTAAGACTTCGGTGATATCCTATCCATAACCAAAACTTTCATTCATAATTGATTATCTATTCATTTTCCATAACCTTAACTATGTTAGGATTACTTTTAAAAGTAATATCAAAATTGAATTTAATCCAGATTGCAAAAAGATTACATAATTGTTTTGGTTACCTAAATGTTGTCCCTTATTGTTGTTTCTTATTGGATTCCTTGAAAATTACCATGCCGAGTTTCCAAATTTATGTAATACACGCAATATAAATGCGTTTTCTCTTTTATTTTCTCACTCACATAGTCATCATGACCACAGTATGACCACAATAGAAGACTTAAGATGCTTTCTTTCGAACATTAGCTTTTATGAATTAATGGGAGTCTTGACTTTAAGGTCTTGCGTTTATCATTTCGATGACCAAAAAAAATGATAGAATATAATGTTTGAATATGACATTTTTACTTTTTAAATAATATGTTTATAAAAATGGTTACGCATGAAAATTTCATAATGGTGTGAGTTGAAAAAACATTTCAGTTT
>ML779621.1:991171-1001284 GCA_009831015.1 Picea engelmannii | reverse complement strand
TGTCAGCCAAAGACACACATCGGGCCCAAAAGAGGGGAGGTTCCAAACCACTTTTCACAGCCCTGATATGTGCATGTGAAAATAATGTCCTATCTTGGGCCGACAAGTGGCCACTCCTCATCACTTTAGCTCTCTCCATCTGTCTTCCACTCACCTTCCCTCTAGTACCTGTCCACCTCATCCCCGCTTGTGTGGTCCCCACTCTATCCTCAGTCTCCTCGTCCATCCACAACTGTCTACCTAGCCATCTCCTATTCGCTACTCCATACCGAGTGCGCCAATCACTTTGTCAGTAGCCATGCCTGTCGTTAGGCTTCCCCGTAAGCATCCAGCTTAGATCCAGACTACGAATGCCGAGGCTGTCACGTCTTACAGGTATAGAGTTGACTTGAGCCTTCCCCGATCCCAATGAAGTAGTTCTGAAGGTAGTTGGCGATGGTTGACCGTCGTTTTTTCCATAAGTAGAAAGCATAGGAAAGGACCGCCAGTTGGTCAGCTCATCAGCAGGTCCATTCTAAAGCCCACTTGTGTCTGATCAAATTTCATGTTTGGTAAGAGACTGTATGCATAGTTTGACAGGAAGCATGCACACGTAATGCCTTCAATGCAACTTCTTGATTATGCTTCTGTGATTTTTGTTTTGAGTATAAATACTCAATTTTGATATTTTTGTATGTGTCGATGATAGATATATGATCCCTCTTGTAAAGTTTTAATGAGGCCTCTAGTCTTCTGGTTATGTACATGTATTTGAGACTTATTGTTTAATGAAATTCAACTTCTTTCCATCTCTCTATAAAGACTGTGTTAAGACACTCAAAATTAGAGGATTCAGTCGAGGGTTGTGATGTTGTTGTGATGAAGGTTTGGTCACTGTAATATTTTCACCAGTTTTAATCAGTTTCTCGTGTTATCTTTTCCCATCTTATATTGAGTAGCTCGGGCATGGAGGATCCAGTTAAGCTATTACAGTAGCATTGTGATGTATGTTTGATCATCGTGTTGTTGTAGCTGTGTCGTTTAGACATATCTCAATATCTGAAGCTTTGGGTACAAGAGGATCTCGTTCTTGAAGCTTTTCTTCCTTAAGCTGCTGGAAGACTGAATGTCCACAACAGGCCCTCACATCTCCTCACCAGTTCTCCCCCCTATTCACCCTTTACTGCAACTTACTGGCTGAAGTTAGATCAAGACCTCACTTGCCTTAGGCATACCAACCCATTTTTATGAGTTAAAGCGATATAATATTGAGACTGCATCCATTAGAACACCCTTTAAACTATTTACCATGACATACAAACTGATGGGTATCAGGCTTACCTCTGACGCAATCCAGAGGTGACTTCTGACACTAACAGTTATCGACACCGAAATATGAGGTAAAAGAAACTAACATATCTTGTATTTATATTTAGGTATTCAAAACCAACAATCCTTGTATTGCAAGCACATCTCAACTATTGTGTGGAAATTAAAAGTGTTAAAGAATCGGATAAAAACCTGGGCTAGGCTTCGACGATGTGCATTTTTTTTCATACTAGAAAATATGGAGGAGGATCTTCGATGGCATACACAACATTGCAGAGGGATGGTATAGGCCCGAAAACTAACTGACAATTAAAATCGCTGGAAGAAGAACACAACACAATTCTTCTCAAGGATGAGGAACTATGGAGACAAAGAAGTAGAGATATTTGGTTAAAATGCGGGGATCAGAACACGAGGTTCTTTCACAACTATGCCAGCTAACAGGAACAAGAAACACATATGGGAGATAATTGATGAGAATTTCCAGTTACATAGGGGGCAAGAGGCTCTCAAAAAAGAAGCTACTAGACACTTTAAAGGTTTGTTTAAAATTGATTCCTACACCTCTCCAGTTGACCAAGTAAATATTGGCAGGTTGTGCTCTAGTTTTGTCATTGTGGAGGAATCTTTACTTATTGAACATCCCTGCACAAAATTGGAAATTTTGGAAATCTTAAANAAAGGTTTGTTTAAAATTGATTCCTACACCTCTCCAGTTGACCAAGTAAATATTGGCAGGTTGTGCTCTAGTTTTGTCATTGTGGAGGAATCTTTACTTATTGAACATCCCTGCACAAAATTGGAAATTTTGGAAATCTTAAAGCTCTTCGCAAAAGAAAAAATTCTAGGCCCGGATGGCTAGACAATCAAATTGTTTACTCACTATTTTGAGCTCCTTGGTGATGACCTGCTGGAACTAGTGGAGGACTCTAGGATCAAAGGAAAGGTCAAAATCTCTCTTAACTCAACTTTCATGGAATTAATACCAAAGGAGAATAAAACAATGACACTTGATGATTATAGACCCATTTCGCTCTGTAATTTATGCTATAAGTTGATAGCAAAGGTGATTGCAGACACAATCAAGCCTATTCTATTGAGGGCGTTGTCGAGTGAACAACTTGGATTTTTAAAAGGGAGGCAGATTTTGGATGCCATTGGGACAATGAAAGAATGCCTACATAGTATAAAAGTAAAGAAGTTAAAGACCCTAATTTTAAAACTGGATTTAAAAAAAACGTATGATTGTGTAAACTGGGGCTTTTTACGCTTAATTCTTATCGAAACTCGCTTCAGTCTAGCTACTACAAACTGGATTATGAGTTGTGTGTCATCTCCTCCTTTGTTGTTCTGATAAATGGTGAGAATTCTACTTTTTTCCAAAGAAAACGTGGTCTTAGACAAGGTTGTTCACTCTCGCCATTGTTGTTCATCTTAGTCATAGAAAGTATTAGTATACTGCTAAAGAAAGACCAATTTGAAGGAGTTTTGACGGGGGTTAAAGTCTCAAGGGTTATTAAAATTATACATCTTATTTTTGTCGATGACATCCTTATCATGACAAAGGATTCTCTTGAGGAGTGGTTGGCGATTAAATCACTTCTCGATCTTTTTTGGTGTGCATTGTGGCTCAAATTAATTTTAAACAAATCAACTTTCCACCACTCGGGTATACAAGGGGAATCCTTGGAAAATATTAAGGATTCTTTTGCGATCAAATTTTTATAGATGTCTGAAGGTTTCATAAACCTGGGGTACTTCATAAAAGCGGAGAAATCAACTTTTGAAGATTGGATATGGCTTATTACTAAATTTGAAAACAAGACTAGTCATTGGTGCAACCGCTAGTTATCTCTCGAGGGTCGCTACATTCTTGTAAATGCGATTTTAGAATCCCAATAAGTTTATTGGATGGCATTAGAGGCGGTCCCTGCATCTGTGCTCTCTAAGATCTTCCAATTGATTTTTGAATTTCTCTGGTCGGGTGGTGGCTCTGCTCATCATTATCACTTCTGTAACTGGGAGTTTCTTGCCAAACCGAAGTCTTTAGGAGGTTGGGGACTTAGGAATATTTTCCATTTCAACCGTACCTTGGATGCAAATTCTTTATGGTGTGTTATGATGAAAGAAGGTATATGGCACAAGGTGATTAAGGATAATTATCTTCTCTATGTTTCTGTTGCAACTTGGCTCAAATCGACCAAGGTTTTTCAGCCTTTGGCTTCTCATACTTGGAAAAACTTGTTGAATTCTCTTCCTCTCATCACTCACTAGCTAAGATGGAATCCTGATAATGGTCACTTAGTATTGATTGGTCTAGAAAATATCTTGGGCATCGGTGATTCCTCATTACTCTCCCAGGAGCTTCTGATGGACTTAAAGAATAAAGATATTTGTTATCTTTACCAAGCCAGAGCCTAGTCTTCAATGGGGTTTATAACCAATCAATGGAAAAACAACTTAGACTTGGGACTTTTAGGGACTTTGGATATTGAGTGTACTTCCTTTTGTAAGGCTCTTATTGTATTGGGTATCCATCTCCAGCCTAGAGATGACATTTTAATTTGGACCGGTGGCGACCAGTTGGGTATGCTCACTATTAAAAATGTTTATAATGCACTAGCGAGGAAATTATGGCCACTTCAGATTGTAGGGTGGAGGAGAAAATTGTGGACTTGGGATATAGCCTACAAAATCAAATTTTTCACTTGTCTTGTCGTGGAGAATAAAATTTTAACTTGGGAAAATCTTCAGAAAAAAGGCTGGGAAGGCCCGAGTGTTTTCCCATTATGTTCTAGGGATTCTGAGACGGTGTTTGACTTGTTTGTACACTTCACTTTTACCCAAAAAACGTGGCATATTTTAACTGCAACTTATAGTGTAAGTTCTCCCTGGGGTGGCATCTCTATTACAAATTGTTTTGACACCTAGTTGAAAAAGGAGAATGTTTTTAATATTCTACCCTCGCTAGCTTGTTGGTTTATCTGGTTGGAACGAAATAAGTGCATATTTGAATATAGTATTCCCTCCACTCGGGGGGTTTCCTTTAAGATTAGAGGGTTTTTGGAAATCTTGTTTGGTCTGTAGCCTCGAAAAGGGAAGAGTTACAGAATAAAAAAGACACTTGCTATTACTCTGGCTTCTGTAGCTTGGTTTGATGGTGCAACCCAAGCAAATGGGTTTTTGAGTGGGATTTAGGGGGTATTAAAGATATATGAAAATGGTTTTTACAGGTGGACTCTAAAATGTGGTTCGAGCAAAAACACTAGGGCCGAACTTCTCGGAGTGTGGGCATCCTTAATCTTGGTAACCTGGTTGGGAATTGATCAACTACAAGTCTTGGGAGACTCAAAAATTGTGATTGATTGGTTGAGTAATAGGGAAAATCTACAAGTCACTTCACTAATGGGCAAGCTGGAAAGGATCCTGGAACTTAAAATTTCTTTCAACATCATCATATTTGCTCACATCTACAAGGAAGAAAATGGGGAGGCAGACACTTTATCAAAAAGAGCGCTACATATGCCAGAAGGAAAGATCCATTACAACAAATGGATTGATGGTCATGAGGGTCCCTCCCATTTTATGCACCTCTTTATGTGACTGGTTTTTTCTCTTTTTTTTGGGTGGTTATGATACTTAGCTAGACTTGGTTGTCTACTCTACATCAGAGTTAAATGTATCTAATATGTTTTTTTTTAAGGTGCTTTTTGTGGTGATTTGTTAATACTTAAAATCACTTGAGGGTCTGCTGTGAAAGACTTATTTTTCAAGTGGCTTTGGAGATGGATGTAACTATCAGTTTTATGTATTGTTTTGTGAACAACATATATTAAATATATTGAGAAATTTTCTGCTAGAAAAAAAAAGCACATCTCAACTATGAGAAATTCATATCTTAAGTATAGGAAAACCATATTCATAATAAATTTATGATGGTTTAGTCTAAATTTAATGATTGGGGATTTATCATTGACCTACTTTTGTGGTCATTTATCAAGTAATAAACTTATCTTATGTTATTTCATGTACATGCACCAATTGACACCCAAAAAAAGGTACACATTATGTCGGTCAAGTAGGGAGTTCCTCAAATAGAGGCCACTTTGTAAGTTTATCAATATAATCTCATTTATTATAAGTATCCATGAAAAATAGTAGCTAGTAAGGTGATGTTAATACACTACCTTAATATATACCATTAATAATTATGGTTCTCTTATTGCAGACAATTCAATGCATTTAGTCATGAGACAACTAAGGACAACATAAAACACGCCCTCAAGTATAGTTATGGAATAATGGTCAAAGTTTAGCAGCTTGTGACTCTAGTGATTTGTTGTTAATTATGTGCTATTTTTTTAACTTATACATGGTTGGAATTAATATTTAACTTATTGAATTATTTTTGTATTATTTGTTGGGGAATAAGGTGGAACCTATTACGAAACAGACAATTTTCTTTGTAGATAGTCGAAGAGAGAATAAAATTTTAAAAAAAGAGGTGGTGTCTAAAGACATCATTACAACACTTAAGAAGAGCACACTATGATTAGAACATCACAATGCATATTTCACATCTTGATCCGCATGATCCACATGTACTTGATTCATATGTTGATAGTGACCCAAGGGATCTGCTATTTATAGTCTCAATATCTAACCAACTTCCATGACATCAGGAAGCTATTTTCCACATATACCGTCAGTTATTAGAGTTGACTCCATCAAATCTGCATTGTGACCCAGTCGACTCAACAAGGATGCTCAACCCAATCGACTATCAGTCCAACTCGTAGTCAATTTCTATGATGGTCGATCCATCACCAAAATATCTTCGATTGTTGGATGAATTTCTGACCAATAAGCATGTCAACTACTCAACCAACTAATGTAAATATCCACTCTATCCCTCAACCAACTGTATCAAAATGTAGGTCAACCACTTGACCGACTGAATCTAGGATAAGTGTGATGAACCATCAATGTTTGATGTTCCAAAAACACCCCCCCCCATCAACACACATCTATGGAGATTTAGGAGGTGAAATTAAGTCTTCATGACACCCCCCATAATTGCATCTTCCTAAATCCCAAGCATCATGCAGAGCTTGATAAATATAGCTTTAGCTAACGGTTTAGTAAATATATCAACTACCTGATCATTTGTTCTACAATATTCAAGACAGAGAATGTTCTCATGAGCCAATTGTTGCAAATAGTGAGCACAGAGCTCAACATGCTTCATCTTACTGTGGGAAACAAGATTTTCAGCAACCTGTATGGCACTTTGATTATCACAGTAAATTGTAATCTAGTTCTAAACGAGAAAACCAAGTTTTCCTAGAAGTTGGAAAATCTAGACTGCTTCAATACCTACTTGAACGACACCACAATATTCTACTTTTGTAGTCGACAAGGAGACTACCTTTTTTTTCTCACGCAACCACACCAATGGTCCAATGCTTAGACAAAACACATAGCTAGAAGTGGACTTCCAATCATCATTGTCACCATCCCATTCAGAGTTGGTGAATTTGAATAACAAATCTAAACTTCGACAATACTTGATACCAAAATGAAAGGTACCCTTGGGATAGCAGAAAATTTGTTTGATTGCTTTCCATAGGCTTTCTCTGGGGTCCTGCATAAATTGAGAAACCACACTAACGACAAAGAAAATTTTAGGTCGACTATGCGTAACAAAAATAAGACTGTCGACCAGCTGTCGATAAAGTGTAGCATCGACTTGAGGTGTTTGACAAGTTTTGGTGATATTAACTCGATATTGGAAAGGAGTAGAAAAAGGATTACTATCGGTCATCTTAAAATGTTTCAAAAGATCCATGACATATTTAGATTGAGAAATGAAAAATCCATCACAAGGTGGTAATACTTGAAGACCCAAAAAATAAAGCAAAGCACCAAGATTTGTCATGTCAAAGGAGTCAACCAGTTATTTCTTCAATCTAAGAACGAGATCATTATTATTGCTAGTAAGGAATATTTCATCTACATATACAACAACAATCAAAGTGTCTCCATTGGTATGGAGTACATACAATTTTTGATTAGATTCACAACGTTTGAAACCAAGTCGAAGAAATAAAATGTCGATCTTAGCATACCAAGCTTAGGGATCCTGCTTCAAACCATAAATCAACTTCTTGAGTCGACAAACCAAGGTTTAATATTTCATAAAACTAGGTGGTTGTTCCATGAAAATTTCACATCCATCTAATGGATTTTCCATCCAAAACAAGCAACAAGGGAAAGAATCAGTTGAATAGAGTTCATCTTTGCAATAGGGGAAAAGGTCTCAATGTATTTAATACATTATTTTTGAGAAAATACCTTCACAACCATGCGTGCTTTGTGTCACCCAACAACACCTTCAAAGGTAAATTTGGTCATGTAGACCCATCAACACTTCACAATGTTCTTTCCTTGCGTTTGAGGAAATAATTCCCAAGTGTGAGCGCCAAGGGAAAGAATCATTCGAATATAGTTCATATTTGCAGTAGGGGAAAGGTTTGAGTGTATTCGATACCTTCTTGTTGAGAAAATCCCTTTTCAACCAAGAGTACTTTATGTCTCAACAACACCTTCAGAGGTAAATTTAGTCGTGTAGACCCATTGACACTTCACAATGTTCTTTCCTTGCGTTCGGGAAAGTAAGTCCCAAGTGTGATTCTTTCTTTATGCATAACATGTTCCCATTAAGGGAATCCTTGAGCATCCAAATAGGCAACATGATCATAAGTTTCAAGTACAAAATTCATCAAGGCAACACTAACATGCTACTTTTAAATTTGAGTTTTTCATCTGGAGAAAAATGCCTTGGCACCAGCTCCAGTAGCTTCAATTGTCTTGGAAGCCCATCTGGGTAGACAAGAAATAGGTGAACTATTGGTCACTATAGCAGGTCGATCAGAAGTCGAAGAAGGTTCAATCGACAAACCAGTCAAAACAGAGGACGTCAGACTAGTTGACTTGAAGATCAACGATCGAGTCAAAATAAGAACAAAGTTAGATTGTCCAGTCGAAGGAATGGAATATGGAATAGAATAACCAGTGTTGGAGACAAATTCAAAAGGATCATCCTACAATCATCAAGAGGTGACATTCACCAACTTTATTCTAAAATGCTTCTCATAAAACCATACATTACGTATGATAATGATTTTCCATTTGAAACTATCAAACAATTGATAGGATTTCGACTCTTCAAAGTAGCCCATCATGATGCAATCATAACTCTTTGCATCCAACTTCTTTTTGCCATCAGAAATATGATCCTAGGAAACACATCCAAACACACGGAGGTGGCCAAATGAAGGCTATTTTTCACACCATTGTTCGACTAGAGTTGTGGAAGGAACAACTTGATTCAAGATGCGATTGAGTAGATAGTTTAAATAATATACCACTTCAACCTAGAAGTGAGGAGGCATATATTTGGCCTACAAAAGACATCTAGCAATTTCAACTAATGTCTAATTCTTGCATTATGTGATGCCATTTTTCTGAGGTGTGTGAGGAACCACCACTGCTAGTCAATACCAAATAGAACCAGGTGTTGGAGATATTACACACTCACCTAGAATTATTTTGCTAAGTTTGATAGTCCAATGTTGAGAATGGTTCCTCTTTCGTTCAGAGTCATTTATGCTCAGTTATTCTAGTGGAAGTCACTCATGCATGGAATCCTCATTTTTATCACCAACAATTGCATGTGTTTCTCTCACTTCCACACGTCTAACTTAGTTAACTGATGAATACATGGATTAGATAACTAGGACTAGGTGGAAGTTCACTCGAGTGTCTATCATTGAGTGTCTATATCTCTCTAGATAAATACTATGGTTCATTAGTTACTCATGTATCCTATATCTATTGTAAATTATTCACTCTTTGAGTGTGGAATACAGTTAATACATTTTTTCATTCTTTTTCACCAAAGTTTCTCTCGTCTTCTCTACTTTGCAAGTTGTGTTCGTTATTCTACTAGATAGATCTCTTGTGTAGGTACTCACAACATTATACATGGTATCAGAGCTCACAACCCACTAGGAAGAAGGTGCACCAACATTTTTTCATTTGCAAGTATTGAAGATTGAAGAACGCAAAAAAGATGGATTATTCACCAACAATACTTCTCACGCCTCATAACTATTTGGAGTGGAAGAAAAAAATTATTCTCTATATTAGATGTAGAGGCTTGTACCAAATAAATATGCCAAATAGAAGTAGAACATGATTCCTCCAATGAGAAAAATGACTTTCTCAATCGACAAGATATGGCCATAGGATGTATCTTCTGGTCTATTTCTCCTGAAATTCTCCACCAAGTATATGATGAATCATGAGACTCAACTCCAAACGAACTATGGATCAGATTGGAGGGTCTATTCAGGAATAAAGAATATTTTGAAGATTTCATGCAAGAGATTGAAAATTTAGATCCATAAGAGAAGCCATTAGAAGATCAAGCCTCTTATTATGAAGAGTCTTCTACACAAGTATCTACACAAATTCTTGTTCCATTAATTGTAGATGATGTCTACTCCATTTCAGTTTTGTTTTCTAAATTTCATATGGAAGATATCATGCATTCATATCAAGAGTCACATGCAGACACTTTTACATGTTCCATGTAGGTATCTCAGGAGCAACATGCATGCATCTCATGAGACAA
This sequence comes from Picea engelmannii, assembly GCA_009831015.1. Lineage (NCBI taxonomy): Eukaryota > Viridiplantae > Streptophyta > Pinopsida > Pinales > Pinaceae > Picea > Picea engelmannii. Next base: position 991,278 of record ML779621.1, on the reverse strand, counting down.
AAAGGGGGTCGTGCACATCATATTCAATTCTATTTTTTTTTTAGAATAATTTGCAAAAAAAAAATTGGATATTTGAATTCCTCTCGGAAAAATACCCAATTTCAAAA
>ML779621.1:951000-966435 GCA_009831015.1 Picea engelmannii | reverse complement strand
CTGAGTTGTAGTCTGCAGATCGATGCGTTTGGCGTTCAGTGCCCTGGCGTCAGAGCGCGCATCAGGCGATTCACGGGTGCTTGAAAAATCAAAATGCTAGGGTTTGTCTCCTAGTTGCAGAGCTCTCCAATATATTAGTATATTTTAATATATTTTATAATATTAATATATTTTAATACTTTAATATTAATGTATTAAACCAATATAGATCTATCTTAACTTCGTATCTATCAAGCATTAAGAGAGATCAAATTTCTCAAGGTGAAAACTTTTTTTAGAGTACAAAACTTGAAGAAAGGTTAAAGGTTTTCACCTCGAGAGATTTGATCCCTCTCGACGCTTGATGGATCTAGTGTTAAGATGGATTTATGCTAGTAATAATAATTGCAGTGAGATTAAAAATGTTATTTTTTCCTTAGAAAAAAGCGTAACTTTTATTTCATCCGAAGAGAAAAGAAAATTACATTATGTAGAATACATGTGACCATGTATTTCGCTACTCAGAAGTAAAGTCAATTGAGCTCATAAGGGAAAAAAATGGATACAAAAAAGTGTTGTAAAAAGAGCAGCACCACAAAAATTGAAATTGTGACTGATATAGAGAATAAACATGCTTTATAAAGGACTTTACAATATGTGGGCCAAAATTCCCGACAACAAAGAAAGATAAACCAATGAGCATTTATGAGTTATAGTTTGATCCTGTACCGAAAGTTGTTATGAGGATATGGAAGTGCTAATATACATGTCTATGAAGGGTCGATGGTAGTGCTCATATTGTTCACCATTTTTAACTTCTGATATCATCCGCTGTCCCATGCTCATTTGAAGACCTACTTTAGAGAGCATATCGACATCCATGTTGTGCTCCCTATAGACATGATGGACACATAAGGAATCAAAAGTATCCATATATCTGAAAATTTCCTCAAGTAAAGAGGGTAGCTAAATATTATGACATTTTGTAGAGTTCTAGACCCAATTTATAACATTTAGAGAGTCACCAAATATCAGGATTGTTTTTACTCCTTTTTCCCCAGCAAAGAGAAATAAGAGTTTTAGAGACATTAACTCAACATAGTTATCTGTTCCTGGTCCCAACCCCATTTTCATTTTGAAAAAATGATTCTCCTTAAAGTAGAGTAAGACACCCCCCCACACACACTTGTTTTTTTTGTTGGGAATCACCATCGAAAAAATCCCAAGGCTTAGAGTGGTCCACAACTACCTCTTGAATTATCTGGATTGGGCTTGATCCTTTTTTCCTACTGAAAGTGTGATAGAATTCTTCGAACTTGGGCAACAATGATTTCAAGAACTAATGGCTTATCCATGAAGATAGATAAATTCTGGGCCATCCAAGCACCCCAACTCAGTATCAGAGGTAAAGCCTTAATATTGTGATTCATTTCATTTGTTACCTATTACCATTAGTATTTTTAGGGTAAATCTTAGATTTTGTCTAAAGTTTGAAAAGTCATGCCATGGTCTTGGGAATATCAAGGCATTCCTTGATGAGTCATAGTTAGTGTGTCAAGGTTTATGAGGTCAACAATTAAATAAAGAGTGACTTGAATGTCAGTAAGGGGTCTAGCCATAAGTTGGGTTAAAGGGTGTATTGTATTTCTCATAAAACACCATCATAAAAAATAAAAGAGTCAAGAGTTTAAAATTCCATTGTGCTCAAATTTTTGTAATGGTCCATTTTTTCCTAAGTATAGAATCATATAACAAAAGTGGCAAATTATGTGCTAAGGTTGAGTCATAGGTTAGGGTGAGTGTCATGTCAAAGAGTATTATGGTTCATCATCACCTCTCATGAGGTCAGAGAAGGGAAAATCATGAAACTCCATGTCATTTGTACCATTGCAAGCTTCAAACATGTGCGTGTTGCACAAGTTCACTGCACAAATTCCTTAATTTGCCTTGAAATGTCTTGTCACCTTGGATAAACGCTTCCCATTTCAAATTTCACTCTGTATCCATTCAGGCATGTATATTGGCCACCTTTTTGTCTTTCTGCATTTCCTTCAGGACCTGTGCATAATCCATAGCCTCTCGAACAAGCTCCAAATCTCTCTACTATGCAAACAATCACCTCACTACGTAAATGTTGTGTAAATTCCATTTGCTACGCAAACCCTGTGTGCTGCCATTTGCTATGCAAACATGTTACTATGTTTTTTATTGCGCACTCTTCATTCGTTTCAATCATTGTCTAAGATCCTTTCTTGGAGCCCATTTTAAGTTTAGCCTCTAAACGAATTCACCTTTCATATAACTACGTTTGCTTCATTCGAGCCAAATCCTAGCCATCCTAGTTTGTTGCACAAGCTTGCATGTTGAGCATGAAGGTTTTTCTTCTTTGAGCAGTTTGAAATTTAATTTTGCAAGGAAGACATCGCATAACCATGACTTCATAGGAAAAGAAGAAATACAAGGGAGGAATCATGTTTAGATATGAACCCCAAGGGATGACTTTGGTGAACTCAGACCCTGCATACAGGGTGTTATTTGAGCAGTCTGAATGTATGAGATTTTGTGAAAGAGTTCAGGGGTATAATGTGCAGCTAACCAAGCAGTTTGCTCTGAAATTTAATGGTGACAGCACAACCATTGCAAGGGTCACCTTTTCAGTATCAAAATAAATCATATCAGCTGATACAGAGATCCCTATACATGGAGAGAAGTGGTTTAAATGTATGCCCTTATATCCTTTGTTTTATATTGATTTTCTCAAACCTAAGTATAGAAAGAAAACAATTGGTGCCACCATCCCCAGGAAATATGCTTTGGAACCTTATGAGAAGATTTTGAGGGTAATACATATATACTTTACTTGTGAGGGTAGGTTTGAAAGGGTATATCAATACCACATAAGGATCCTTATGCATTTCACAGGGAAAATCCCCCTAAACATACCCTTATACCTATATAGAAGCATGGGGAAAATGACAGACAAAGTCTAAGTCGGCTGACCAGCTAAAGAGTAGCCTATTCCACTTTTCTTTAGTGAATTTATTGGTGGTTGAAGAGCTTAGAAATATAAACATGGACTGGGATTCCTTCTTGACCTCAGCAAAAATTTCCCTAGATCCTATAGGAGATACCTCCTTGTCTGCTGAGAAATCAACATCTAATAGATTAGGGGTGAAAGGAGGAGGTGTTGTTGAAAAGGGAAAAGGAAAAGAGATTGAGAATCCATCACCCAGTTAGCTAGTTTTGAAGAAAAGAAGAAAACTACAATTCACCGTTGAACCCAAGGAGACACAGGCTCCTAGTAAACCACTCACCAGGTCATCTACTAGGAGGCTTCCCATACCCACAATTCAGACAAAGTTTGTTGAAGTTTCATCCCAGGAGATAGTTAAGGAGAAAGTGAAACTAGGGGAGAAACATTCATACGTCAAAGAGATGCAACAAAAACTCAAGAAATATCAGTATGTTATAGCCCAATTCTACCAGGAGAACAGGGAATTGAAAAGGAAGCTAGTAGAGAAGACTCATGAAGCAAAAATACCACAGAGAAAAACAGGTCCTATGCAAGAAATTTCAAAGGGAAGGAAGGTCAAGAAAATACCTAATACTACAGTTGTATCCAAGCCCACATCACCTCTGACAAGATCCTCAGCCAAGAAAAATAGCCTAGACATATACGGAAAGCAAGCAGCGAGTTAGAGACCTCCTACTTCACCCACAAAAGGAGAAAATAACATAAGATGGCTTAATAAGTAGTTGAGGGAAGCTCAAGATCAAATCATTAATCTCAGGGAAGAAAAGAGGTTATCATATGACAAAGCCGTGAAATTTTTTAAAGAATGCATACCAGCTAGAGAAAATGCCTATGCAACCCTTTCTAATGCTCAGTCAAAGTTGAAGAGGAATGCAACCTTGTTCAGGCAGGTGGGAAATTTAAAGAGATAGAACCTGTCAATGAGAAAAGAAAACATGGCTTTAAGATTACAAGTGAAATTACATGAAGAAGGTAAGGACAAGCTAAATATCCTTGCAAAAATTGCAGAAATATGAGTGAGGAAGCCTTATTGTTTGTCCTTTTTGGGTATGGAAGCATGTCAAAGTTTTGTTTACAACATTAAAGTTGTGGAAAAAATACATTTGATGTTGGTGAAGGGTTGTTTCATGAAGGTGACATGAAATATTTTATGTGCACAGTCTGTTGTCTTAACTAATAAATAGTCATACACAACACTTGCATAGTGACTATTCACTACACAAATGTTGTAAGCTCACCTGATAAAAAAGGAGTATATATGATGAAAGAAATACAAGTTTTGAGGTAGAGGCATGGTTCTGAGCTATTTGTTGCCACCTGGATCTGCAAGAGAAACCACAAAATGGACATTTGCTACACAAATGTTGTAGCCAACACTTGCGCAATGGTAACCAGAATTCGCTACGCAAGAGTAATAGAGTTGTCCATCAGTGCACATGATGACTTGAGGTACCCCCTAGATGGACCCGATGACTCATCACAACCACATGGTCGAATTTTTCTCAAGATCTATGATTGTAAAGGATACTTTGTGTTAGAATTCAATTTTTCCAATATATTTTGAGAGCGTCTTCAATACATTTATGTTGAAATTATCAAAATCCCTTTGAGTGTTTTCCAATGTCCAAACCTCAAATTCCCCAATCTGTCTTGACAAGTTCCTATGGATATATTTTCCTAAGAAATCCTTTGGCTTCATCCTCTTGACTTGCAAATAAATGGTTAGAAATCCTTATTGGAGTCTGTCAAATCTTTATGATAAGTTTGTCATAAAAACACTTTTATTATTATTATTATTATTATTATTATTATTATTATTATTATATATATATATATATATATATATATATATATATATAATGTTTTTAAACTATTTTGTAGTTTATGAATTATGTTTATTATATATATTTATTTAATAAAACAAAATAAAAAAGGGTGTGTGTGCTCAAGTGTCTTACTTCTAAATACCCTCAAACCTAAGCTTTATCACATATGCCAATTCTAAGTCATGTTTACATATCATACCATCCTACATGCTAGCTGCGCATTCAACTCAAAGTCAAGCCATAAATTAAGCCAATATTCCAGCTGTTCGATGCTCAACGAAATTGCAAATGCCTGATTTGCAGGATGCATGCGCAGGTGCCATGATGAGACATCAATGCAGTGTTGTTTAAAGATTCTACAGGTGTTGAAGAACTAAATGTATCCATGATATATATGATTGTGTTCCCCATTTATTTCCCATTCCACCGTTTTCATGCATGGATGTGCAGAGTGTAGTGCACTGCTAGATCTCCTGGGTGCTACATTTTCTCCTGGGTGTTGCGTTTTCTCCTGGGCATTGTAAATTTCCTGGGCATTACCTACTCTCTTGGGCACTGTGTATTCCACAGTGCGCTACCTAAATTCACTACCGAATTTCTGGCATAGACGAAGTTTGCGCAGAGATACACCAGAATGGCGCTACCTATTGGCACCTAGAATCAAGGAGTTCAAATTCATTACTCTTTTAGGTGGCTAATGATGTGGAGAATGGCTGAGATAGTAGTTGGAAGCATGATAAACATTTACCACCTCTACAGGACAATTGACATGCAAAAGGAGGTGTATCAATGAAGATCAATGGAGGATGTATGCAATAAGTCAATCAGTGTTGGAACTTCAAATTTAAAGGGGTTTTTGTCGACTAGCACAATCAAGCATTAAATTGGATCTGCCTTTCAGTATTCATGAATCCCTCAATTCTCTGGTTTCTAGGGGCTTTCACTTGGTGAATAAATTAATCGGCCAAAATATATTTGTCATCGCAGAAGCAACCTCCACATTAGTGGAAATGATGGTATGATGGCTGAAAAATGGGTCTCATTGGAGGTTGAAGTAGTACCACACCACAATCATACCACACCAGAATCACTTCATTTGGTGGGAATCCATGTTGTTGAGATTATGCTGCCACAAAAATTTGTTGTGGGAGAATTTTTTAGTTTTTCTGTCAGAACTTGGAAGATATATAAATAGCATGTGACATTCCATTGCTAGAGTGGCTCAGTATACCTGATACATCTTCACCTCAGGTTGAGAAGTGACATCCTTGTGACGAGGTTCTGGAAACAGGATGATGACTGTAAATTACATGCATATAAAGGAGAGGTAGTGTTGGTTGTGTGCAACCTGGTGAATGATATTATTATTTAAGATGTGTGTATGATGTTTTTGCAGAATATCAGTTGCCAAAGTTCTTGAACATATCATTGATGCTCTCTTTGCAGCTTGGAAACATTGATGAATTCTCATCAAAACATTGCAGTCACCTAAAGATGATGGGTTTGATACTATGCAAAGTCACTACTTGCTCTGCACACGCTCAAGTTAGAGATGCTGTGTTTTTTACAATGCTACCTAAAATTTGCACACAGAGACACAGTGGTGCTACCTAAATTTGATACCTAAATTATGGCAGAAAACATTTTGTGCAAAGTTATTTTACTAGTTTTGAGTCATTAACTTGAAACTTGGATTATGATCAAATGGGAAGGAACTTTTGAAACCTGGAGGAGGTTTTTGTTCACCACATACCAAATAAAAAAAAGGTCTCTCCGTTTTTTAAAATGTGCTATGGTCATAGAGTTATTTGACATAGAAGTGGTGCTACGGAACGTGCTAGTTAAACTCTATTTTAAGACTACTGAACTGGAAAATTTTGACCAGTTGACTTCTAGGAGGTTTTTCGGGGGAAATAATATGAATTTTAAAAATAAAAAGGAGTTTATTGTCAATAACATACCCAGGAACATAAACCGCTTTCATTTTTCACACAGGTGTCATGGATTGGGAGATTCGAAAGAATCTTTGAGCCCTATGTTTTCAGTTTTCGTGTTTTCCTGTTCGAGACATGTTTTTGTGACACCTGTTGCGGCCAACTGGAGATGAATTTAACAAAAATGAGAGAGATTTTTCTTCATAATGATCTTATCTACAACAACCATTCTCATATTTTACACAAATTTTGTATTTTGAGAATTACAAGTGGCATTTTGAGGCCTATTTCTTAGAATTTCACCTCCTGAAAAGCAGGAAATCAGTTAAAACATGTCATTCTTTGTTTGTAACTGTTTCTATTTTGGGAAAGGGGTTGGAGTTCGAATTGGTGAGCTGGAAAGGACCTATGGTGCTATATATTTCATGGTACAAGAGTAGAATAGGTTCATATGGTTGAGTGGAGGCTCCCAAATTGTAATTTTCTTTGACTGAGTACACTGTTCTCTGGTTATGTACTGGACCTGAGAATGTTTTATTAGTAGAAGTCAGTTTTTATTTACATCATCTTGTTACCTCTTATGCTGAAGTATTCATGATTGGAGGATCCACATGATTTTTCCATGGTTGTGTTATGATGAATGTTTGATTATAATGTTGTTGTGATGTTCTTCAATTTGCTTTAAACTTTGAATTCAAGAGGATCTTATATTTGAGTTTTTCCTTCTTGGGTTGCCTGAAGACCTAATTTTAATAGCAGACCTTTACACCTCCCTCACTAAGACTTCCTCCTTTTCATTTTTATTCCAATTCACTGATTGAAGCTAATTAAGACCTCATTTGCTTGTGCATGATTAGCCCAGATTTCTGAGTTAAAGCCTTATTATTCTGAGTCTTGTCCATTTGACATTTTAAGAAACTCATTTACATTTACAAATATTTTGATGTTACCAAGCTCACCTGATTACAGTCTAGTGTGACTTTTGGAGTGATAACACTTTGCTTATGTTATGATTGGAAAAATAATATTTTCTATTTTTAGTAAATCTTGTAGGAGTTGTTGTTCTCCTTGAAAGCAATCAGATCCATGATTCTAGGATGTAGTAGTTTGACCCCTATCAACCAAGTGTGGCATTAGTTTTCTATATATGTTGATTATTTTCATGTAAAGAGGAAGCGAGTTGGAAAAAGTATAGACATTTTGATCTTCATTGTAATTTTCTGAATCTGATAGAAATACAAATGCAGAAGTCCTGAACTCTTTATGAAAAAGATTCTAATGGTGGTGATCTGAATATTGTTCTTTTATCTTTTTATGTATTCCTTGCGTCCTTACTTTCATATTCACCTTTCTTCTATTTAAATTGGATAATTAAGGGTCTAGAATTCATCGAATGTTTCTCTAGACTTAAGTGATTTAAACTTTGTTTATCTTCTTAACTAAGGTCATAATTAATCTTTCATGGTGCTCTAATTCTGTTAGATTTTTTTGTTCCTCTTTCACCCTACATAATCAAACTCAAAATTGAAATTTCATCACCTTATTTAGCCTTTGTTCCTCTGGGGAGTTCTACCTACCAATCATTATTTTCTTTTGTTTTCAGTGGTTGTCTCCATATCCCTAGAGATATTATACCTCATTGCCAACAAACCTTGAAAAATCTACCTCAATCATCTAAACCTAGCCATCAGTTCAAAAACAATCTATCTATCAGAGATCAAGTCTTAGAGAGAGCCCTCTCTAGTCTAGAAGGGCTAGCTTCTAGTCTTAAAGTTGGTTTGTAGGTTACCTTTGTAAGTTGTTTCCTCAGCCAAAACAATTTACTAAGTGCTAACATTACCCACCCTTTCCATGCATCCTCCACAAATCGACCCTATCAATTACATTCATGTCCCAATTTTGTAGAGGACTCCTACCAAATTTGTTTGACAAAAGGCAATAGAACAAAAAGGTGTAGCATTGATTCTTCATTTGATTTGCATAGAGAACACCATCATGAACCCTTTATTTGTCTTATCTTCATCAAATCCCAGGTGTGAACTTTGTTTACAATCATGCATCACATAAAGATATGGTCTTTTGGGGGACATCTCACCTTCTAGATTCCTTTCAACCACTAGGATGGCTCCCTAAGTTGTGGCTATATATTTAGTTGGATGTAGCCTAATTTTGGAGTGTAGACTCCATGCAAAACATGATCACAGACTAGTTCATCCTCTTTGTTTGTGATGTGGATATGAGCTAATTTTAGAGCTCTGATATAGTTGAACCATTGAGTAGAGAATCCCACCCTTATCCCCACCTGATTATAAGTTAAGGTAGAAGAGGGCCTTTGAGTTCAAATGATGAATGAAATATGGAGGGAGAAGGTGATTGTCTCCATTTCTTGGCCATGGATCAAATCCCAGATGAACCTTTGAGCCATTCCCAATGCACCAGGAAAGTTCATCTCCCAATACTTCAAATGAGTTATCGATTGCCTTCCATATGATTGAGCACATTGTTTGCTTCTTTGTTGGATTTCTGATCCATTCCTCAAGTGAGTCTAGATGGATGTATTTTTGTATGATCACTTTTGTCCATAGGCTATCCATTGTGATCAATATCCAACAAGATTTAGTTTTCTGCGCTTTTGAAATAAAAATCTATTTTTCAACGCCCATCCACCTAGATATTTTTGGACGGCCAAATATCTCCATTTAACCCAAGGAAGAACAAATTGATCTCGAGAGCCATCCCATAGGAATTTGAAACAAATTTTCATTGCCTTGTCTAGAACTCCTTTGGGAATCCAGGAAAGAGACATCTAGTAAACTGGAATAGGTTCCAGGACCAATTTTACCAGAATCAGTAGACCATCTTAAGATATCCCTCTGAAGCTCCATAATTTTAGTCATTTTTCCAACTTTGCTAATAACCATGATCAATCTTCCTTCTTGTAGAAGTTCAACTTTATATGGAATCCTAAGTATTTGATTCCTGCATCAAAATCCTTCACTTCAAAAGGATATAGGGAATGATAGTAATTCATCTCTCCTGCCTCCATATTATGGAATGATAGTGTATATTTTTTGGATTTTATTTGCATGTTAGTCACCCTATCAAAGAGGTCTAGATTAGTATGTAATTTTTCAGCATCACCTCTATGTCCATTGCATAAGAGTAGTAAATCATCCACAAAGAGTATATGTATTATCTTAAGCATAGGAGATATTAAAATACCTTGGAAATCCCCCCTTGCTTTTGCATCTTCTATAGCTTTATTGAAGACTTCGACAACCAGAAGGAAGAGTAGTGGGGATAACGGACATCCTTGTCTTAGTCCATGCTCTACATGGAAAAAAAGGGGACGTTGATCCATTAATGAGTACTGCAAAGGATTTCATTGTAATACATCTCATCACCCAATTTATGAAGGGAACTTCAAACCCTATTTGAGTAAGAAGGAGCATAATATATAGCTAGCTTACTATGCCATATGCCTTTGACAGATCTATCTTCATACTGCTCCTTTGAACTTTAGAGTATTTATACTCTATATGCATTCCTGTGCCACTCTAATGGCCTCGTGAATCCATCTTCCTTATAGGAATCAAAATTGTTCTTTTGATACTGAAGTAGAAAGGATAGACTTTAGTATTCTTGCAATCACTTTTTCCACCACTTTATAGATACAATTCCATAATAAAATTGGTCTGAATTCATCTAGAGATTGTGGGGAATTAGATTTCAAAATCAGGTCTATGAAGGTGGTGTTAAGGGGAGCATGCATATGACCTTCTATGTGATATTCCTCTACCTCTTACAAAATATCCTTTCCAATAAGATTGAAAGAGCCTAAGAAGAAATCCACAGTCCAACTATCTAGTCTAGGAATTTTGTTCTTTTGAAAACTGTGTAAAATTTCCTTCAACTCTTCTTCATATACTTCCTCCATTAGAGACCTATTTTCTTCATCATTCACAAAACTTGGAAATAATTTGGCCAACCTAACAATTTCTTCTATATTAGCCCGTTCATCTTCCTAAAAAAGGTTTTGAAAGTGTCTCTTCCCAAGTTGGGCCATCCCATCAAAAGAGGAAACTTCTCTCCCAGAATTATTAGTAAGAATCCATATGGTATTTGATATTTTCCTACCCTTCACATATTCCTAGACGAATTTTGTATTTTCATCCCCACCTTCTAGCCATATAGCCCTACTTTTTTGGTGCCACACTTCTTCTCTATCTTCCAAGAGTTTTCTTCTTTTCTTTTCTAGGATGATTAAAGCCTCTTTTTTTCTAGGGGTGTTGTAAACCCCCCCCCCCCCCTTCAGTGTCGTAGATGGCTTGGAGGGAATATTATGTTCCAATCATGTCATGTGCATCCCTTTCCCTCTTATTGTGTTCCCATCACACAACTACCATATTAACTCTTTTTAGGTTTACTACAAACTGTATCGCGACCGACTCGCTTGATTGAGGGTTGAAAGGAACCCACTCTTCCTTGAATAAGGAGTGGAAGTTGTCCTATTTAAGCCAAGTTGGATTGAAATTTAAAGTTCTTGTTGGCTTCTTCATCCCCCTAGATACATCCAATACTATAGGGGAGTGATTCGATTCTCCACCAGAACCTATCCACTATCAAAATTGGAGAGGATTTTCCATGAGCTTATCATATATTAATAAAAAATCAATTCTTTTTGAAGTTATGTCTTCCCCTGTTCTCTTGTTCCTCCAAGTTGGGTTCAATTTGACTAGGGCTAAATCTGTGAGTCCTTTTTTGTCTAATATATGCATGAAATAGTCAAGTAGGGGGTCAAGTATTTCCTTGGGGCCCCAAACTTCAATGTCTCCCAAGGAGAAATTAAGGTCTCCTCCTAAAATGAGGACTTCACTTATAATGAAATATTTTTGGAGGAGAGACTCCCAAAAAGGAGTTCAATCAACATAAAGCCCATATATGTTTATTATCCAGAAAGGCGTTCCCAGTTCTACCAAATAGACATCCAATCATATTCCAGAATCAAACCCCCAAGGGTTATGCAATTTGACATATCTAGAGTTCCATCCTATAGCCATCCCTCTTGAGCATCTTCTGGAATCCATACCTATGAAGCTCCATTGTTTGAATAGGGACTCCAATAATGTAGAAAACAATTTCCCTTCCCCCATTGTTACCTGTAAAATAATTATCTCTGGTTGACTGGAATCCACCAACCTTTTTCAGGGCCAATTTTTTGGAAGGGCTCGCCACATACCTATAGTTGAAAGAGATAAATTTCATGGGGAAACCCCTTCTAGGGTTTTCAATGCTTTAAGTGCCCCCATAATGGATAATTGTTTCCCAATTTCCATGTCCACCAAAGCCCAATTCTGAGCTATTGAGAGATGGGATTTGCGACCCCGATCAAAACCCCCTTTGATGGGGATTGTATTTTTACCTAATCCCTTTGTTTGTTTGTTCATATTGGTTGATACTGGTATAAATCTATTTCTAAGGTGATAGATGACCATGTCTTCTTTCGGTTCCCTCGAATATTCAACCTCTTATGTGATCCTCACATCAGAGTCAAAGGGGATTTCTTGGATCAATGATCTTTGGGATATGGATGATCCCAAACTAGGAAGTGAGGGCGAAGCTAGACCCTCATAGGTGAAAGAGAGGTTTTTCAGAGAGCCCAACCAATCCTTTCCCAAAATAGATAGATATTGTATCAAAACATTATTATACTAGGGAGGATTAGAACACATACCTTGAGATGTAGTGACGTTGCGTCATGGAACCATAGTGGAGGAATTGTCCTGAGGTAGTATCCAATAATCATCAACTATGTTCTAGGGTACCAGAGCCAACTACTTGTGATCCCCCCTTCTACTCTTTTTCTTTATCCATGCCTAAGTCCATCAATTTAGTTGACACCATCCTACCCTGAGCTCTTGTGGGTGTTAGAGAATATGCCCCCTCTGAGGAATTCGATCTCTTCCTTGCCAACTACAAGTGAAAGCCATATGTATGACCCTTGAAGGGTAAATGACATTCACTGGCCATGTGGACATACTGGTGGCATCGCCGACAACAAAACGAGATGCCTTCATAATCCAATTTCTACATGGAGGATGTATTCCCCATAACTAGCTCCAATTCCTCTGCTAGTTGTTCCCTAACATCTAGTGAGACCAAGATTTAGACTACTATTAGTTCTCACATTGTTTGGAAGGACATATCAACATCTAGGAAGGAGCTCAAATAATTTCCAAGTTCCTTGAAACTTTCTCTAGTCTAGAACTCTGCAGGAAGGCTAGGGAAGCACACCTAAATATGGATAATGTCCATCCTTTCCTTGTTTGCATAAAACATGAGAGTCCATTTTTTGAGAGAGATATGGGTGGAATATATGCTCCAAGGTCTTTTTAATTCCCAATTCGCTTCTTCCTCTTTCCCAAATTTAAAGAGGAACCATCCCCTGGCCAGTAGTTGAACCAAGGGCATATAGCATAGGGTTTTGGACTAGTGAATTTCAACCCAGTATTTTATGGTTTTTATTTCAAATATTCTGCCACGAGCCCTCCCCACCACTACTATGTTATCCATATCCAAAAATTGAGGCATTGTGATTTCAGACCCCAGCACTAGCTTGACAGGCTTCCCTCTTGATTTGATGCACTTCTTTTTTCTACAGCAAAACCTAGACAGTTGTTGTGGACCAGATAATCCTCCATTTTCAATAAGGATTTCCCCTTCTACTTGATCGAAAAGGGTTTTGTCTAAGCCCTAACTTTCTCCATCCCTAATATATTGGCTTGAATGCACTAGAAAAGAGTCAATGAATCCCGTCGAGACCAGAGAACCACCTTTTCTAAGAGGAATAGGTTGAGGAAGCGATATCAGACTGGTGGGGGCCTAAGGATCCTTTGAAGCATCTTACTCCTACCTAGACTAGAGGCCCAAATATTTTCACCACTTCGAGGGTCACTACCTATCTGTGAGCCAAGAAACTTTATATCTGGAAGATTTGTTCCATCTTTTGACGAGAGCTCTGTCAATAGAGGGATTTATGACCAGGGCGAAACATAGGTATAAGAATGACATAGCCCATAATGACTCAATGGGATACCTTGGGATGGATATCCAGAAACAAAGGGACTTGGTACCAACCCCAACTTTGAACCTAACCCCGTGGGTTGTGTATGAGGGAGAAAACCCTCATACTCCGAATATGAAAATGACTTGGAAGAGATTCCAATGGAAAAGACTCCTCCCACCTCTAACCAACTTTTGATCCCCAACATTTCATGGAACGAACCTGCGAGAGAGTCCGCCTGTCTAAAATTTATCTCCACCTGAATCCCTTTCCCCTCCTATGGGTATGGAGAGTAGTCAACTATCTCCTTGTCTGCATACATGGAAGTGATTGAAATCTCCAGCTGTCACCAGAAACTGTAAAAAAAATTGTTATCTTCTTTGGGAGCTCAGAGTGATATAAACCCTAAATATGGAGGATCCGAGGCAAGCCAACTTAGGGTTACCATAGAGCGCCATCCTCCCTCCATATATATATATATATATATGAAATATTTTAATATATATTAATATATTTTATAAAATTAATATATTGTAAAATATTAAAAAATATATATTGGTTTGAATTTGTTATGTTTCAATTTTTTGTAGCTTTAATTAATAGATCATGAAAAAATGTAGTGGTTATGTGTCGTAATATATTATAAAATATTAATGTATTTTAATATATTTTATAATATTAATATTTTTTAATAATTTAATAGTAATGTATTAAACCAGTATAGCCCCTAGGGTGTAGGGAAGTCGGTGATGGAGTGTAGTGTTAAGGCACTTCGTTATGTGAAGTCACTGGTTATAAACCTCATCTCACCTTGTGTGTCACGTGTGGGGCATCATGGGAACATGTGGAGGTTATAGTGGTAGAATTCAGATAACACGACCACGTGTCATGCGAGTATGTGCCCGACTAGTTGTTGATTCCACCAATGAAAAAAAAAACAAAAAAAAACCAGTATAGCTCCATCTTAACCCCGGATCTAGAAAACATTGAGAGGGATCAAATCTCTCGAGCTGAAAACCTTTTTTAGAGTGAAAAACTTGAGGAAAGGTTAAAGGTTTTCACCTCAAGATATTTGATCCCTCTTGGTGCTTGATAGATCCGGGGTTAAGATGGATCTATGTTGGTAATCTATTTTTAAGGTCACGACCAAGCCAGACATCAAATTGGTGTATGAGACCCCTATGTTGGTAATCTATTTTTAACATCATGACCAAGCCAGACACCAAATAGGTGTATGAGACCCCCTTATTTGTGGGACAAGGGACACCCTCCATACAACGATTTGACTACTGAAGTCTACAGAGGTATACATACCCTATCCCCTTTGGATTTGAATCTGTGACCTCCACGAAGCAAACACGTGTTCTTAACCCTTAAGCCTACTCAAATTGTATATTATATAAAAATGGCCATGCATGAGATTTTGATAATAGTAAGCCTTGAAAAGGAATTTGAGTTTATTCAAAATTATATATATATATATATATATATAATTTTGATTATTTCAACTCTCACCATTATCAAAATCTCATGCATGATCATTTTTATACAACATACAACTTATATATATATATATATATATATATATATATATATATA
>ML779621.1:938711-950952 GCA_009831015.1 Picea engelmannii | reverse complement strand
ACTACTTCAACAGGCTAGAATGTTGTTAAACAAGCTGGCTCCAGCTACGTTGCAGCGGAGTTTTACAACAGAACAGGTTTTACATTAATTAAAGACAATTCTTTTGAATTTAAAGTAGAGATTGTATTACAAAGTATGTGGGTGATCCCACACCTCGAAATAGTATTAAGTGTTGTTTAGGTAACAATGCAAGGGAAGCTTGAAATTGATTCAATTTTTTTTTAATATTGTTGGAGATTATTGGTTTCCTGATATATATATATATATATATATATATATATAACTTTATTTCCATGGTGGACTTGGTTTACCATGAACCAAGGTATAGATTAAATATGTTGGGCTCTTCATCTTAATAGAGAGTTTGAATTACTTAAACTAATATTGATGAAATTGAACAATTATCATGACTAGTAAATAAAGTGTTAATAATAATAACAAGTGTTGCATGGCAGCGTAGTCCCTGCCAGGTTGGTATGGGAGTAAATGTGACCTAGTACAGGCAGGTGGCTAGAAAGTTAAAATACATGTGGTTTGCGTGCAGAACATAGTATTCCCGAATTAGTTCTTCTTGAAAAAATATAAAAAATTATCAATGTTTGAATGGTTGTTGGACACAAAATTTAGCATTACCGAATTGGTTATTTTTAAAACTAGGACATAGAAAGTCATCATAAATAAATAAATTATACATACGAAATATGTATTTGTATAAAGTAGATATTTAGTAAATAAATTATACATATGAACAATGTATTTGTATAAAGTAGATATTTAGTAAATGAATTATACATACGAAATATGCATTTGTATAAAGTAGATTTTTAGTTTTATAGATACGAAATTTGTAGCCCTCATTGCAAACGTAGGCAGTTTTTGTATCGCGGGTTCTCGAGCAGGCGCGCTGAAAATTGGGTGTCTGATGTTTCGTGTTCTACAAATAGCACCAACTGTTTTGCGATATACAAAATGAGAGGCGTAGTTGCAGACTATAGAAATTTACCAGAAATTAATAATGTCTGTTATATAATAGAATAGTAATAACATTTGTTGCACTGAATTACTTTTCTTTAAAACTAAGGCTATTTTTTGGAAAAAAAAGATATAGCATTGCCGAATTAGTTTTCTTTGCACATGTTTTATAGAGCATGGACGGATTGCTCATTCCATAATTAGCAAGTCTTTGGATCGCGGGTTTTCGGGCTAGCGATTTCAAAAATGGGCCTCAGTTGTTCCATGTCCTACAAAAACCATCGACAGTTTCGCGATATACAAATTGAGAAGCGGACTTGTGAACTATAGAAACTTCTTATAAAATAAATAATGGTTGTTACATATATCAGGAAATTACATCAACATTTAAACCATCAACGTTGTTGAAGACCCAAAAATTAGCATACAATAGGAGACAAGAAATGTAGCATATCCGAATTAGTTTTCTTTGGAACAAACAAGAAGGTTCCTGGAAACCCAAAGTTTAGTATACAATAAGGACATTTTTGAATCAGTTTTCTTTGAAATTTAACAAAATTAATAATGTCTATTACATGTTTGTGGAAATTTAAATGTGTTTGTCATACAAACTGGGATTGGGACTCCCGCAGACCATAAAAAGAAATAAGTACAAGAATTAGGAACGTCGAAAGAAGTGTGCGATGGTAGAGAGGAAGACCTGAAAAGAAGAAATTGGAACTTATGAGTCTTTGGTTACAGTTTTCTATTTAAAGAGGACATACGTGGATTGATAAAGAAAAGAAGATGACAACATAGACTTAAACTGGAATGATAAACAAAACAAGATGGCAGTATAGACTTACTATGAAGTCGATGCATTTTTGTTGCTATCGTCAATGGGCAGTGGACTCCTATTGATCGGTTGTTGCCTTTCCTGGACGAGGCTTTCCATTCTGAGTTGGAACCATTCTTCGATGTAGCTTTTCATGGGGGTTGTTTTGATTTCATCCTGGATCTCTATGTCATAAAGGTCATTTTCTAATTTCCTTAGATCCATTGAAATACTATGCAGACTCTGTTCAATTTCTTCATTGTGTGAGGCATAGTCCTATACCCGACGCTCGTGCTCATCTAGACAATGTTCAAGTATGCCGTAAAAATTTTTGAAAGACAACCCCTTTAAAATATCAACTTGTTCCTGGAACGCTTCTTTGGTGACTGACAAGGATTTGAGAATTAAGTTTGGATCTTGAACCTCGTTGGTAGTTTCAGCTAAGTCCATCTGGAGCAGGCTTGTGAATAATTTTTTTTTTTCTGATATGACTTGTTTACATGATTTGACAATGAGGTGCAGGTTCTCAATTTTTTTTTTGCCAGCATGCTTTTACTTTTTTGGTGCACTTTGGGGAGGGGAGTTTCTCCTATATTCTTTTTAGTTCTGATGTGTTCATGGCATAGTTGGAAAAAGGGTCCAACACCTGATGATAGAAAAGTTGTTCATTTTTTAAATTCGCCTCCAAATGTTCAAGCAAATCATTGGCCTTCTTTTTGAAGGAAACTAAATTTTGCGATGTTTCCCAGGATTTAGTAACTAGCTGCATTCTTTTATTGATGTTTTTCTCTACAAGGGCTCTGGAGCATGCAAAGAGGGTAGAGGATACTTTCATCTTTGCTGCAGTGGTAGAAGGCATGATTTTTGCCAAAGGACTGGCAAATTCTCGTGTTGCAATGAAAGCCTGTTCAAATTCGTTGAGGTGGTGTTTCAGATTGGCATAATCTGTCTCCATTCCTCCAATGGAATCGCGAAGAATGTCACCAGTTACCTGGTGAAACGAGCAGATTTTGGATGGGGTCATTTGGCTAAAGTCAATCTCTGTTCGAGATTTGCCTTTCCTTTTTGTTACATCTCTCTTTTCAATGACCATACTTTTAGTTTGTCTGTCAAAAATAGTGCTCTGGATTACGAAGGATTCATTTATGTCAAAAAATTTAGTGTCAGATATGTCAACTGCGGACAACCCAATTTTTTGCATCTGCTCAACTTCAATTTAAATTTGCAGTTTTCCACTGTCAATTTTGGGTTCCTCCATGTGGCTTGCATTGTTTTTTCTCTTCTTTGTCAGTGGAACTTTGTGAGAACTATCAATATTTATGCGAGAAGGGTTCTTATCTCCTCCTCCGTTTGAATATTTCTGGGTTGCTTTCTGACTGGGATGGACTGTCATAGCGACGCTCCATGGTGTCATGCTCTTGGGAGTGTTGGAGGGGGGTTGGGTACTCTTCTCACCAGATACTTTACCATGTTGTCTGTACACTTCATTTGCGCTTTGCAATGTATCTGCGTCACAATGGGTAAAAACAGGATTATTGTCGACACCTACCCTGTCTTGGGTCAAGTGTCTATGGATAAAAGAGGTGTTAAAGCCAACACCCAGTAAATTTTCTCAAAAAATTCCATTGGGGTCAATCCCTTTTAGCCTTTTAGCGTACGTTAGGTTCAATTTCTTGAAATGGGTGGAAAACTCGTCAATCTTATTAATGTTTCTGCACACGAAGTCTTCGACTTTCCAAGGCAGAGGAATGAACTGTTTTTTTTTCTTGTCATGGAAAAAATGCAACCAGTGGTTGTATTGCCTTGCTATTTCTACAACAAACATATTGTCTGTGATGTGGCATGGAAGTAAGGCAGGATTTTCCTTAGAGCCAAAGACCATGAGGAGATTGTGATTTTCCTTTTTCTCAAGTGTGCCCTTCTTGTTCAAAAACTTGCTTGCGTGGCTAGACATTCACAGAGCATCCTTGTCTAACAATAGATCTTTGAAAACTGAGACAAATCCATTAAAAACTTCATAAAAACAATGGGAGGCCTTGTGTCTCCACAGGGCGTCGTGCCAGAATGTTACTGGGTCGAATCCATAGTTTATTTTCTTGGAAAGAGAAAGTTTTGGAAACGGGCAACAATACACAATTGTGAAAATCAAGAAGGATGACAAATGAAATTTATTTGATTCTTTGAATCCTGACAACTGGGAACAGATTTCAATGGAGATTAGCTTTCCCCAATCGAAAATGTATTGTTCCTTGACTGTGAAATACAAAATATAAATAACTATATGGGAAATGTTTGATGTGGATGCCTGTCTCGTTATTCTTGTAAACAACCAAGCAATTTTCCTAAATGGATTTCTAAAGGAACTTGCCTGGAGCCTTGTGATATCTTCAAGAATTGTTTTCGGGTCTTCGAGGAAGTCGTCTAAGATTTCCAACCCGTTCTGATGTTTTTCTAGAAAATGCTTGCAGTCTTGTCCTTTGAACGTTAATGTTGGTTTTGGAAATTTCAACATCTCACGGAAGAGCTGAGGTGACAAAGAAATAGGAGAATGGTCACACAATGAAATAATTCTTTGGCCTGGAATACATTTTTCAGTGCACTAAGAGACCACTTCCCTACAGTCAAAAACCTCAGGGACACAGCCTGCATGAGTGATTCCAGAGGCCCAAATCACTTTGTTCTGGGTGAAGCAAGATGAATAGTAAAAGTATGCCCTAGACCACTGGAACCTTTGGTCCTCTTCTGCGAAAATATTTATTGTATCTCCACAAAACTGTTGTCGACCCGTTTACATAGGTCTACAAAGACATTTATTTGTTCCAGACGATGAATGAAATGAAAGGTTGGAAGGGCTAATGTAACCTTGCACAAATTTTGGTTGAAAGCGTGTGAATGGGAGATGTCCTCAAGAATTTCTTTGATTAATGACAATCTAGACGGTTGTTGCATGATGCGTTGTTAACATTAAACACTACTAATTGCATATATAGAAATGTGAACATGGTGGATATTACAATGAGTGATTAAGCATTGCAGATTTCTTGAGCGGCCCAACACGATGACGCGTGTTGGAGATGAACAATCAGAAGGGAAAAAATAATTTTCCACACATCTTGGTTTAATGCGTAATAATGGGATATCTCCTCGAGTTTTTCGCCCATTAATGACAATGTTGACGGTTCCTGCATGGTGACCTGTTAGCATCAAAGGTTTCTAATTGCATAGCAAGAAAATACGTAGGTCGCAGGCAGGGGAAAAAAACCACTACAAAATAGGGTTGCAAGGTACAATTGTTGAAGGTGAGGGTGCCAGGGTCAAATTGTATGTCTCGGAACTTTTTGATTGCAATACGCGTAACCCGCCAACAGTGGCGATAAAATTGGTTAAGTATGGAGAGCAATAGTGGTCGGTCGAAGGAGTCGTGTGATTATATAGATGGAGATAAAGATATCTCAACCCGCCAATGCTGGAACCCGTGTTTATAGAAAGGTGACTATGTATATAACCACAAAGCGATAATACAAGGGAAGAAGAAAAGGGAAAAAGGACCAATGAGTCCGTAGTGGAAATTTAAATCATGGAAATTTTGAGTGCAATATGCATATCATGGAAGAAGAAGCAACAGACTTCGAATGTGCTAACCTGAAACACTGACTAAGAATTTGAGATTTTGTGAATCCGTGAACAGGAGGATCCAAAATAGGGTCAGAGGTTCGGATGGTCAAATTTTATTATTCGGAACATTTGAATGCACAATCTGTAACACGAAAGAAGGGACGATGTCGGAACCTGGTAGTCAATTTCTATGTTGCGAATGGCTGGATGCGAACTGTTTCATATTGCTGTGTGCAACTGTCACTTGTAAGATTCATTAGTAAGAGCATAGCAAATGTATATTAGGAAGCACATTTGTCAACCGTGGTACAGTGAATCTTGCGAGTTCCAGGAGCACGTGATAGAATTGTAGATTGACAACCCAACAACCATGGACATAAGATTGCCTAAGGTGTGATTATATACATGGAGATAATGAGAGACATAATACAGGGGAAGAAGAAAAGGGAAAAAGGAGAAAGGAGTCAGCGGTGGAATTGTAGATCAGGGAAATTTTGAATACAAGATGTGAACCCGGTAGTCAATTTGTATATTGCGGAGGATCGGAGTAAATAATTTGAATGCATAATTTGTAACACGGAAGAGCAGATGATGTCGGAAGAGTAGATGATGTTGGACCCGCACCTGTGTCCAATTGTCAGTACGAAGAGGTAATTTAGTATTGAAAATAATATTTTAGATTCTGTTAAATACTTCATAGGGATTAGTATCCGTAAACAATGGCAATCTCCACCCCACCAACCTTGCATTCTATGTGTGAATTTGTATATCTTGGAAATTGAAGGACTATTTAGAGGACACGAAAAAATAGAAGTGAAATGTCGAGTCAGCTAGTCCCCAGCTCTGCTTCTCAATTTGTATATCGTGGAATTTTGGGTGCTATTTGTAACACACACAACAATGGAGGGAAAATTTTGAGCCCGCCTGCCCGAGAACCCATGATCAGAAATGTCGGTAGGTATGAAAAAGAATAGTTTCCGGTTCAATTCTCCATGAGAGGATATAGATGGAACTGAAATTGGTCCCAACGCGACAACCATGGACATAAAATTGGCCAAGTATCGAAAGCAACAACGGTTGGTCGGATTTTTCATCTGATTGTATAGATGGAAATAAAGATATGCCAACTCGCCAACGCTGGAGATGCATATTTCGTGAACCCGCCAAAAGGAGGATCCAAAACAGGTTGAGAAGGTATCCACAGAGGAGGCAAGGCCCAAACCTTCTAATTGTATTGCTTTGAACATTTGAATGCATAATCTGTAAGACGGAAGAGCAGACGATGTCCGACAGTCAATTTGTATATTGTGGAGACTGCAATTCCAACTGTTTTGTACCTCTGTGTCTATTTGTCACTAATAAGTGCTAATTTAGTATTCTAAATAAATTTTTAGATATTGTTAGATACTTCACAGGGATTGGCATCTGTAAACAATGGCAATCTGCACTTTTCCATTTCTGCATTCTGTGTGTCAATTTCTATATCGCGGATCTGGGAGTGCTGTTTGGAGGACACAGAACAATAGAAGTGCAATGTTGACTCAGCCAGTACACAGATTCGCTTGTCAATTTGTATATCACAGAATTTTGGGTGCTATTTGTAGGCTACGGAACAATGGAGCCCCATTTTTGAGCTCACCTGCGTGCCCGAGAACCCGCGATCGAAAATGTCGCTAGGTATGGAATGTGGAATTTGTGCGTGCTTTATAGAATATCATGTCCATATTTTATAGTCCCATAATACATGGGAAGAAAATAAGGGAAAAAGGACGGAGGTGTTGGCAGTGGAATTGTAGATAATATACGGGAACAAGAGAAGAGAAAAAGAACTAATTATCTCGCAGAAGAACATCAGGGTTCGCAAGCACCAGCCCCATAGCGGCAGGCATAAAATTGGCTAAGTATGGAAAGGAACAACGCTCGGTCGGATCCGTCGTGCGAGGATATAGATGAAGATGTTAAAGCATGAATTGCAGATGACAGAGGTATCTTTCGTACCACTTTGTCCACTTGTCACTAGTAAGAGCATTGTTGATGTATATCAAGAAGGATGCGAAGTTGATAGGGATGGAAAGCAGCAACATATAATTTGAATGAAGTCAATGTGTACAAGGAACTTGCGGTGAAATTGTAGATCACGGATCTTTTCAGTGCAAGATGTATATTGCATAATGATAAGCAGCTGGGTTCGCAAGCATCGGCCCCGCAGCGGCGAGCATAAAATTGGCCAAGTATGGAAAGGAACAAATCACTAACATTGTTTCGCTGCAACATGTATATGATGAAACATGGGACATAGGTGCTGGGTACCGTGAACCCAGGGCCTGGTGCCGAGATAACTGGGCAAGTATTGGCCAAGACAAAGTTATGATATCTATTTCAATATTTTTCATACTAGCATCTATCAATGAACAAATTTTTCATATTTGTCCGAATAGTATTCATAGTAATATATATTAATGGATTGGTTGTTTCAAATGCAAATGATCTCCCAATATGCAAGATGCTTCTCAGCTTGCAAATTTCACTAGAACCTAAAAAAATTTGACTGCAACATGTACATAGCGCAACAAGAAACATGAATTTTCATTGTGGTCTCAACGACATAAACTCCTTATCATCTATTCATCTTGTATTCATTGCAATGAGATCAACAAACGCTGGCTCTCCATAAACATCAATATCTAAATTAAATTAAATGCAATCAAAATTTGGTGTGACTTTTAAGTAATTAAAGCATAAATTGTAGATTACGGAAGTTCTTAGGCTGGAAGATGTATATGACAGAACAATGGACATAGTTGTTTAATACCACAGACCAAAACATAATTTCCTAATCTTTGCCGAAGAGGAAGTTTTTTTGTATTTATTCCAATACTACTGATATTAGTGTATATGCACAGATATTATCAAATAGAAGAAGCTGCAATATATCCAACAAACTTCACAGGAACATTGCATCAACAATTCATCCGCCTTGTCATTACTCATTATTAATTCTATTCACGGAACCCAAAGAATGGGAGCAACACGGGTCCTCCAATTTCTTTCTTTAAATACAGGGCCGCCGCCACATAAGTATGGCCTATGAAAAAATATTCTTACATGTAAAATGTAAACAAAGAACAGGCCGGGTTTTATTTAGATTGAAGTACTGGGAAGCAGAAACAAAACCTTGTGTTTCATGTTTAACCACATAGGGGAAGAAGGTAGAAAATACAATTAAAACAAATACCATAAATTGGAAAATACTGTTAAAAAATAAACTGAAATTATTCTATATTCAAATAAGGTGGGTTACAAAATACAGCCGAGGCTATTTTCGACAACGATTGTGATTTTGTCTGCCGTTGACCAATTTAAAATATGTACATTGATGAAGCTTCTTCACACTTTTGTACTTAATCGGTGCTACCAAGTACATCTATCCCACTTTTTTGAATATCTTCTCTCTTCCAGATATGGCCTACTTGCAATGCCTGTTTATTCAACATTCCATTCTTTGTCAAGTATTAATTTCCCTCTGCTGTCAAAAAGTTGGGTTTTAAGGTGTTTTTCTTGCAATGTTCCTGACCCTTGACATCCGTGACAACTTACAAATGCCATTCAGGATGATTTAAAAGTGGAAGGAGTTGTTCTATGTCACAACATCTAAAGGAGCAGAAAATAATTCAAGTACGTAGTGACTGGTATTCTCCCTATATTTGATCATCTATTTGGTTGAGAAGCCTACCTAAGGATTTGTATGTGGAAATTCTTTGCTTTATTACTATAAATTGGAAGGAACGTCCAACCCAGATGCAAAAAGAAACTCTGTTGAGGTACATAACTTCTTCGGGCAGTAGAGTTGTGGCAAGTGCATCAAATACTGCAGAATGCACCAGAACAGGTCTGGCAAGTGTATCAAATGCTGTAGATGGCATCATAATATATCTTTCTTCATAGACATGGAGATATGGCGGCCCACAAGAAGGTATGGAATGTTCAGAGGTGACACCAAATATGTAGAGTCTGCAACTACATCCAGAGGAAATCGAACAAACTTTCACAAAGAACATAGCTTTCTGTCAAGTCGGCTACCAGACCCACATGCAGGTCATCATACTATGAAATAGAAACTTCTGCAGTGATAATATGTCATTTTATCCACCCATACAGTTTCTGCTACCCACCTCTGAGGTAGACAAATACTTGTGCAATCTGTACAACTTGATACACTTTCCAAATCTGTGTTGTTGGAAGAAGCTATATACTTAAACGAAGAACTATTTTGCACCCGACCTCAAAATCCATTACAATTCCCAGCAATAAAACAAAGAAATTCAACCAAAATATCTCCAGCCAGCATTTTCAACGAACCAAAGCATCGAACACAGGAAGAACACCAACCAGAACATACTTGTTCTGTTTTTTTCGTCCTCTCTGAGTTTCTCTTTCTATAACAGAGTTTTTTTTTTACTCAAAGCTCGCGTCACATAAAACCAGGCTCTATTCTTTCATCTACTCGTCAATCGCATCTCTAAGTTGTCTTACATGTGCATGACTAGGAACATTAGAACGAAGGCACCCTAAAGTGCAACTCTTTGATCATAGAGAGAAATGGCAATAAGTATTTAAAAGCAAGGCTGGATGGTCTGCCGTAGATTTTGTGTTGATTTGTTTTAATGACATATGTTCTCGATATTTTCACTTATTAATGCCAATCTTTTTTAATATGTACGCTCAATAGTGACTACTAGCATGTATTAAAATTCCCATATCTGAGCAGATTTTGAAATCTGACATCTAAGATATGAACAATATTAAAGAGGTACATGACATCAAGGCCTCTGTGGGTGACACGTTCATGAACTTTGTCGAAGATTTTAAGAAAACTAAAACTGCACAAGCAAAAAATAAAATAAAAAGTATTCCACAAATTCAAAATGCAGGCAAAAGGAAATTACCAGATCCCATAATATTCGCCTGTCTATTCATTTTAATGGAAGATGTCCTCCAATTATTAAAGCCCATAATTTTGAATTGCACAATATTAAAGAGGGACATGACATCAAGGTCTTTGTCGCCGACACATTCGTGAACTATGTTGAATCTTTGAACAAAACTAAAACTGCACACGGAAATAATAATAATAATAATTTCACAAATTTAAAATGCAGGCAAAAACAAATTACCAGATCCCATAATATTTCCCTATCTATTCATTTTAATTGGAGATGTCCTCGAGCTTTCCAGTTATTAAAGCCCATCTTTTCAAGCCTATATGCTCGGTTCTAACTTTTCAAAGCATATTTAATGTGTATTGGGAAGCACAGAAGGTGGCGGGGATGGAGCCCCATGTAACAAACGTTACTACTATTGTTCTGTTTTTGTTCACGAGCGTATGTAAAACGTACGCAAAGAAAAGTAATTCGAGAATGATAGTTGTTTTGCAGGAGCCCTTGAAATTCAAATAGTGCCCAAGCCCGATTTTCAATTTGTATATTGCGGAACTATCCGTGCTATTTGTAGGACATAGAACAACAAGGACTAAACCTAGAGCCCACCATCCCAAGAACCCGCGATCCAAAAAATGCTCACTATTTTTTTTGTGTTTTTTTTCCCGCTAGGGTATGTAAAATGCACGTAAAAAACTATTTCGACAATGTTAACTTTTTTGGACATGACGGCCTTCAAATTCAAATAGTATGCAAGTCTGATTGTCAATTTCTATATTGTCGAAGTCTTCGATTGTCAATTTTCAACCGCCTACCCTGACAACATGCGATGAAAAAACTGATTAAGTATGGAATGACAGCTCCATGCAGGCTGTATATATCTACTCTATAAAATTACATATTTCCTATGTTTAATCTATGCTGTCCAGGAAACCTATAATTTGATAAATTTCAATGTTTTCTGTCCAGGATCCCTACTCTTAAAGAAAACTAATTTGGAAATGCTAAGGTATACACCATAGTTCGATACAACCTATTCGCGAAGGCGCGTCCGTAATATTGGCTAAGTATGGAACCCAACTTCGGTCGGTCGGAATGATCGTGAAAATCTCGCTGCTGACTGATTGTCAATTTGTATATCGCGGAACTCTCCGATTGTCAATTTTCAGTCGCCTACCCCATCAACTTGCGATGCAAAAACTGGCTAAGTATGGGATGATAGCTCCACGGTCCAGGAAACCTATAATTTCATAAATTGCATTCTCTTCTGCCTAGGATTCTTTTAAAGAAAACTAATTTGGGAAAGCTAATGTATACACCGAACATGTCCTGTCATAGTCCGATATAACCTATTCGCGAAGCCACATCCATAAAAGTGGCCAACTATGCAACCGAACGGCGGTCGCTCGGAATGACCACATAAACGCGAAAAACTAGAGTCAAATGCAGTTTACCACAGGAAAGTAAAAGGGAGAGAACAACTATATCTCCCACACAGCAAAAGCCATTGTCATAACTATAAAACCATAGTAACATAGAATCCATGTAAAAAGCATCGACAACCATCAAATATATTTTGAGGCCAACAAACTTTGCTTCAATGCGTAACAGATGCAATTTACACCGCCTGCAATTCTTTAGTCTGTTATTTTATCTTAATAGTATTCTATGCAAACTGCAGTGCAAAACAAAATGCGACCAAAGATCCAACCGCAGATGCAGCATCCCAACATTTCCAAACCCTGGCCAAATAAGAACAAGCACCAAACAAGAAACTAGCTAGGAATCACTAAAAGGCCCAACTGCAAGCATAGGACCGGTACCCTGCAAAGTCGAATCAAGCAACAATAAACAACATACACCGAAGAAAGAAGCAAGCAACAACCACCCCCCCCCCCCACAA
>ML779621.1:886261-937060 GCA_009831015.1 Picea engelmannii | reverse complement strand
TACTCATAAAATTTTTAACCATTTAAATTTAAATTTAAATTTAATTTTAATAAAATTTTAATTTCACATTTTAAAATGAAAAATAACAACCACTCTTATGGAAATAAGTAAAGTAGGAAGTTATTCAAAGTATAAAAAGAGTAGTTAGAAAGCATTATTGGTTGTTGACAAAGGCGAAGAAGAGATATCGTGTGTACCATTTACTTTTCTATGAATATTTTGGAAAGATCATTTATATAAATACTTCCACGTGCTTGGTACTTGACCCACCTTGATTATGTTGCTAGAATTCTTTATCATCTCTTCTCCATGTTTACTCATTATAGAGATTTTATATCTTATGGCCTAGTTGAGTGATGCTAATACTTTCATTAAACTAATTTTGTTTTGCTATCTTATTGGGTGTTTAAGAAAATTGTGGAAATTGTGTATTATTTTGTTAATGATTTGCATTCCTAGCTTAGGGATTATTTACTAATTTGATGAAGTCATTTTTTTCCCTTGATATCTTAAAGTGTCTTTGAAGAAAGCCTTTCAAAAATGGTATAAGTGAACATCTTAAAGAAAAACCATTGCCCCATGTGAAGCAATCTCTCTAAATGGTTGGAGTATTAAAGTTCCAGCATTCCACCTTGGATTTTCTAATGCACGAATGCAAGAAATATGATTGTGTAACCATTCTTCCACATTTCTTGTTAATGCTAAATGTAGAGGTATTGTACATTGGTTTAGATTTCTACATCACAACACTTTACTTTTCACTTTTCCTTGTCACTCCACCTCTCGAACTCTACATTCTCTGCATCATTAGTATGGGAAATGAAGAATCCCAAACATCATGTGTAACACCCCTGTTTCCCCCAACTTGTAATTAATCATAATCACCATGCTATGGCATGAGAACAGTGTAAACGAATTATTGTTTGAATAGCCAAACAATTGACTGTGGTGGTGAAGCCTTGAAAGTATTGGTCATGATATCACTAGAGGAAAACATGTGAAAACTATAAGAGATGGTTCATTATATTGAGTGACCCCAAATTTCTCCAAGGAGAAATCAATTAATGAAGAAAGGACCAGTGGTTGAACCATCAACCAACCCCATGAATGGAAACATGGTCTAGATGAAGAATGTCATCCCAAAGTATCACAGGATTTTGTAGACCTAGACTAGCCCAAATTTTCCTTCTGACAGAAGGAATAGGATAGGAGGGATGTGCATCCAAGGCACGTAAGAAAATCAAGAGAAGAGTGGAGAATGCAAGAGCTCTCCAACTGAGAACAAATAGAAGAATGCGAGCTTGATGCTGAGGGGGCATCTGAAAAACCTCGTCGAGGTCGTGACAGACAAAAAAATATCAGAGAGTATGTAGAGAACGAGACCTGAGCAGAAATCCATGAGCTTGATGTTGGGGAAGCATCTGATAAACCTCGCAGAATATGTGAAAGAGAAAGGATTGTAAGGGGACGTCGGTATGGTGACCTCGTGACAAGGTAAGGGGACGTTGGTGACCTGAGGTAGGTGCCACGTATTCTTATCAGAGTGTTTTGGGATGACAGATGTCCCTCTAAGAATGGCCCAACAAAGGGACCCTTGACCGGAAGTTACGGGCCGCAGATATCTGGGGTCACGTAGAAACCCACGGACTGTCAAATTTAGGTTGTGGTTAGCCCGACACTAACCGACTTTGGGAGAAAAGAGGAGTTTGCATTGCAAAAATCCCGAAGGCCAAAGTCCCGAAGTCATCCCAGTCGTTCGTTGGAAAAGGACGTGTGGTGGAAGATCTGCTACTTCGGAGAAAAGTCACTCTGGGAGAAAATCGGAGTTGGTTGGAGCAAGAACTCCCAAAGGCTAGAGTGTCAGAGTTCATCGGAGTCGTCCGTCAGCAGAGGACAAGTGTCGACAGATCCTTCGTTTCATAGGATAACCACTTTGGAAAAAGTGGGGTCGAGTGGATGGAGAATTTCTGAAGGCCGAAGCATCGAAGTCAATCGTGACCGTTGATAGTGGAGGATGCGTGTCAGGAGATTTGACACTTCAGAAGGATTTCACTTCGAAGGTTTGCGTTTGTGAGTACTTTGGAACTCACCGAAGTGCCTAAGCCCAAATTTTCGGTGGGTCGTTGATCTGGAAATGGAGAAGGGACCGTCGATCCCTCTCATGTCATTTTGGAACTTCTCCAGTTCAAAGTTCGGGAGAATTGGCGAGTAGTGAAGTGAAGACGCTTGAAGCCCGAAGTTCTGAAGCACCCTTTGAGTAGGCTTCGAGTCACAACCCAAGGTCATATGAAGGAAAGGGCCTAGCATGGAAATCTAGTACATGTTGTTCAAATTCTTCAAAGGGGCCAGGAAAGAGCCCGCGGGTTTGGAAGAACCTGCACTTTGGAGAAAGGAGAACCTAGAGAGAGTCAAGGAAAACAAAATTATGATGCCCACCCCTTTAAAAGAGCATTTAGGGGTTGGGTGTGTTAAAAATTGGTATCAGAGCATGACAACAACACTAGCTTGCTTGGGCTCACACACGAGTCGTATGAAAATATTTTTGAAGGAATTTAAGGGGTAACATTGTATCTTACCCCATTCCTAAGAAGCTTAGTAAACCTATACCAAAGAGAGGAATAAAACCTGTTGTTGTTTATAGATGTTTTAGAAATCTGCACTAGGTGTTGCTAGCATTTCCAAATAAAGAAGTTGACTTCACTATGCAATTGTACGTGTTGTTGTACAGTCATAAGATTAGGTTACCAAGGCTAAAATGAGCCTATTGAGAACATTACTGTCGAATGAAAAGTTTATGCATAAGTTCCTTGAGTAGAAGGATGCAGATTAAATTTTAGTTGGTATCATACTCAACGAGATTGAATCATGTTGGTTTGTGGCAAAGGAAGCCTATCATTTCTTGTGGGAAATGATAGCCAATCCTACAGGAGTGGGATTATACTGATGGACACTAATAGAAAGACTTGTATGTGAATGAATTGAAAGGATTCATAGCAGTAATAATTACTGCGATAGTGAAGGATAAAACCTTGTATATGTGTATGATCCCTCATGATCAAAGGATTGATGGAAATGGTAAGGTCAATTTATTTGAACTATAATGAATGAAATTTTTTCTCGAATGACCCAGTAAGCAAGTAAAAAGGAACCCTATAGAATTGAGAATAACCTTCATGAAGGTAGAAGTGA
Source organism: Picea engelmannii (assembly GCA_009831015.1). Taxonomy (NCBI): domain Eukaryota; kingdom Viridiplantae; phylum Streptophyta; class Pinopsida; order Pinales; family Pinaceae; genus Picea; species Picea engelmannii. The sequence goes on along the minus strand of ML779621.1, from coordinate 933,871 downwards.
AGTTACAAGAGCAGGTTAAAAAGCTCAGGGTTGCTCTAGGGGAGTGTGTGTCCCTATTAACTTAAGGATGTGTCTATGCAAGAGAAATGAGTCCGATGACCATTATCTAAAAAGGGAGAGCATGTGTAGCCCTCGGGTTTTGAAGGGAACGAAAAAACGAATTTAGATTCTATGTATAGGAATTGTTGGGAAGGGTTTTTCCTAATCAAATTGATAAACGAAACTGTAGAAATATAGAGTGATTGAGTGAGAAATCACAGCAGCCTCCCTTGCTTGGTGGATAGGAAACTAATCTACCAAAATTCTTGTGGGAGGGGGAGAGTGGCCTCCGTCCCTGACTACTGTTGAACATAAGGAAGAATTCTAGGTGTAATGGTTAAGACTAATCTTGACCTAAAGATACTATGGGTTTCTGAGCTAGGATACTTAGTAAGTAACATAACTCAAAATTTCATTTGTGCTTTAAGGGAATAACCCAAATGTTATTAGACATTAAAAACTTATTATAATTAAGTTAAAATGGTTGATTAAATGTTGATCCTGAATGTGGTAATGGAATTGTTGGGGCACTTCTAGAAGCCCAATGGGTCATATTGACATCCAATGGTGGATCATAGCCATATAGATATAGTTGGAAGCTAGATTGCCTACCCTATTACCTTGGACATAGGTTTAATTTTCCATATTGTATTTATAAGTGGGAAATGTTTTCATGAAACTTGAGGCAAGAGTGTTTTCTTGCTAGTTGCTATCGCACAGAAAGGGAAACATAGTCAAGACTATGTCTGTTAAACTGCTAGGTGGATATATTGTGAATGACTGCAAGCTCTCAAATGAGAGGGAAGCTCAGTGTTGAGTGTCCCTAGGAGGCTTGTCATAAGGATGGCAGCAATATCCTTAGAGGAGGATCTGGAAGTCTGTTATGTCCATGGGCATGTATGACATGGAAAGGGTGCAAGAAATGAGCTTGCATGATGAATGTTTGGCTACGATTGTATGTGTTTGAATACATGGGTTAATGCATTGTGAGGATTCTTGACATGAAGGATAATATTAATACCAATTAGGTATGAAATATATTAAATGTGCTAGTGATTCACATGCATGATGTAAGGATAAATGTATACCAAAGGCACAATATGGCTACCTTGATGAGTGATATGTAAGGCAAGAATTGCACTTTCCAAGATTAATTGAATACCATGGATGCATGGTTGACTCCATTTTGAAGAGTCATGAAAGCTCTATTTTGAATGATAGCTTAAGGTGAATGTGCTCCATTCCCTCAAGAAATACTAGTATAAATAGAACAAAGAGTAGACGAGAAAGGATGCTCTATTGTCATGATAAGAGGCAAATATTTTCCCTTTGAGGGTCACATGAGAATGATTTTGAACAATCATGAGTTGACTAATTTTAAAGTAGATATGTATGTAGGCTCTAAAATATACCCATGACAACTACACACAGGATTATGATTATGCATATGGTTAAGCACATCATGGATGTAAGTTAAAAAAACCAGAATATGTGTGGATACATAATTTGGATGCATGACAAAGATACATGTTTATATTCCTTGCGAAATATTTGGTACCCAGCTAAATTCAACTCAAAGTCGAGGCTATCACAAATAGTGAAGGATATGAAATAAGGAAGTTGCATGCTAAAGGAATTCCCTATGGAGGAACTATGTGAAGACTCTGTTAGGAGAACAAAGTCACAACCTTATTAACTGTTGAGAATTAAGCAGTGAGATACAAGAGTCTATATATATATATAAGAATCCTTGATTACATTTTGAAAAAAAAAATCATGTAATGAATAGAAGACTAATAATGAATCTTGACCATTCCAATAACTGAATGGTAATGTGCAGGATTGATGCAGGAGCATCTCCCATGTCAAGTGAGCTAGCACAGAAAGCGGAAGACAGCTGGACAGAAGCCAGCGCAAATTTTGAATTTCCCTTGGATTGATGCACCAAACTTTAAATGTAATAATTTAATGAGGCGCACTTGTACATTGTAAATGGACCTTGAGTGGATAGCTCTCATCCTTAGGTAGATGAAGGCATTTATGCTAGTTAATGCAGGTAGATAGAAATTTAATTCTAGATTTGATAGCTTTAGAGTGCAAGGGGGAAACATGATATAGACACCCTCATTGTGCATTGTAACATGATTGAAGCAGAAAGAGAGCAAGAGCATGCAGAGAGTTGTGTGAAGAACACCCATGTACAGATATTTGAATTAATAGAAAAAGCTTTGATTCAAACTCATGGTTATGTGTCTGTTCTCTGTGTATTGATGTTATGCTCAATGGATGTTTGATTCCAGTTATACATTTGCTTTTGTATGCTCTGTATATGATTTCATGTTTGAATTGAAGTCTGAGAGGAAGTGAGAATGAGTTTCAATTGTTTCCCTGTTTGAGCAAGGATTCCTGCAAGGAGTGCAGTTGAAGTCATCTACAAGGAATGCGTTGACAGAAGGCTCAAATAGTTAACTTTTATTCTCATTCGCCCAAGAGTGAAAGTGGGTTACAGGAGCCGTTCAAGGAGTGCGCAGGCCAAGCTAAGACTTGGAGTTGCGATTCTGAGCAAGGGTATTGAAGACTGCTGCTGTAGGAGTGCGCAGAGTCAAAATACTTCAACCCTTAGACGTGGTTGAAGGTTGCTGCAAGGAGTGCGTGCAAGAGTTTCCTGAGAGACTCGAAGTTGCGAGAAAAGATCAGGAAGGATAGAGTCTTCGAATTTGTCGAAGGATTGCACAGAGAGGTCATGTTTGAAGTGCTCAAGCAGGCACTACAAGTTTGTGTTTAGGGGAACAAGTCTTCGTGGAGGAACGAATGGGTGGTCGGAATTCTTCGAGGAGAATTCGCGAATCACCATGAGCCGTTGGATCTTGTGGATGTGCAGGGGAGATACAATGGCGTATTCCCTAAGGTTTAAGCTCAGGAAATATGGAGCGTTGATCCAAGTCATCTAGGACCGTTGGATCTACACATAAATCGTGTATCGGGGTTTCGCAGGTTGAAACGTCAAAAGATTGCAACAGGAATTGCGATATTGCGATCCGCGATATCTCGATGGGAAAGTTGTGTGGGCCACAATAGAGTTGGTGGAAGACAGGTGGCACAAGAAATCAGGGTTTTGTAGCGAGAAATGCTGAAATATATGCATTAGGATTCACGATCCCACAAACTCCAAAATGCCAATGGAGTGAAGGCATTGAATAATTAGCTCACTCGTGTGTCAGAATTTCAGCGCGTCGGGACTCGGAAGTTGGAGAACTGAGTGCTCGACATCGCGAGTGGCGAAATCGCGATAAGGGAAGTTCCGACAAGGTAAAGAGGAAAGTTAGCGTTGACTAGCCATCGAGTCTCAGGGGTTCGAGAGCCCATTGATCAACCTTTGACATTGCGAAGTCGTGAAGTCCGATTCCCTGATAAGTAAAAGGAAAGGGGGATCGAAGAAGAGAACTATGGGTGTAGATTTCCCAATAGGGAAATAGAAGAACCTTGGTGTTCTTCGGGCCGAAATAAGATGAAAAGATCCTATGTGAGCAGACGTGCCTGTGGGTGCGGCTGCGTCAGGTGTGGTATCAGAGCACAAAAAGGTTATTTTCTTTCTGTAGCAGAGAAAAGAATTCATCATGCCGCTGAGGAGAGAAAGGTAGTCACCTGATCCAGAGGATAGGGAGATGCCAAGGAGAAGAGGCAGGCAGGAGACAAATCCAGAAATGGAGAGACAGATGCATGATCTCCGAGAGAGACTCGAAGATATGGAGACAGCGCAAAGACGCACAGCCAGTGCAGGGGATCTTAGTGATTCTGAGAGCGAGATTGAGGCTGAACATGAAGAGGAAGTTGCAGCCGAAGATGCATCAAATGAGCGTTTGATTAAAGCTATTGCCAGGATGGGTGCAAGGGAAAAAATAGACATTCCAATTTACGAGGGAAATATGGATGCAGAGGAGCTACTAGATTGGATTAGAGCTCTAGATACCTACTTTGACTATGAAGAAGTCGAAGAGGACAAGAAGGTCAGGCATGCTGTCACGACACTGAAAGGACATGTAGCATTGTGGTGGGATGAGCTACAAGCTGACAAATGCTGCAAGGGCAAGCAGAAGATCAAGAGATGGGACAGGATGATCGCAAAGATGAAGACAGAATTCATCCCAAGAGATTATTAAATCACTCTATTCAGGAGGATGCAGAACCTGAGACAGAAGCTGATGTCAGTGAAAGAATACACTGAGGAGTTCTATCGATTGAACATCAGGGCAGGTCATCGGGAGAGCGATGATGAGAAGGTTGCTAGATATCTGAATGGTCTGAGATATGACATTCAGGATGAATTAAGCATGCTAACCATCCGAACGGTGGAAGATGTTTATCAATTGGCTTTGAAAGCTGAGGAGAAGCTGAGCTGAAAGCAAGGACAAAGAGGCCGGGGCAGAAGTCAACCCAGAGGTAAAGCAGTTGCCCAGGAAAAATTCCAGAAGCCCAAGGAGGAATGGAAGAAACCTCAGGGTAAAATTGAAAGAGGTGGAACCTCACAGAGAGGTCCATATGTTGAGTAGAAAGGACAACATAATGAGCAGAGGGGAGATTATGCTGATGGAAACACTTTTCCTCGTACTAGAGGTCGAGGCAGAGGAAGAGGTGGAGTAATTACATGATTCACATGTGGAAAGAATGGGCACAAGTCTTATGAGTGTCCAGAGAAAAAGAAAGAGACTGGAGAAGCTCACATCATCGAGGCACAAAGGCAGGATGTTGAGGCAGAAGACGCTGAAGGCGGAAGATCGCTTATGATGCGAAAAGCTCTTTTGACACTTGAGAAGGAGGTGGAGAGTTCAGTTCAGAGGAGCAGATTATTCCGAACTGCTTGCAAAACCAAGGATAGGGTGTGAAAGGTTATTGTAGACTGTGGAAGCACTGATAATCTCGTTTCAACCGAGATGGTGGAAAAGTTGGAGCTGGAGATGATTTATCATCCAAGCCCGTACATAATTTATTGGTTATAGAAAGGACACCAGGTAACTGTTACTAAACAATGCTTGGTTGAATTCAAGATAGGTGGATATAATGATAAGATTTTTTTTGATGTCATTCCTATGGATGTTTGTCATTTATTGCTGGGTAGACCATGGCAATACGACAGAAATGTGATTCATGATGGGAGAATGAACACATACACCTTGGAGAAAAATGGGAGAACCCATATGTTGCTTCCGATTAAGGATAAGGAGGTGAAGTCGGAGGTAAGCAACACTGTACTTCTCATGAGTGGGAAGGAACTTCTTACAGAGGTTAAGAAGAAGGAGGATCCACAATTCTTTGTGGTCAGGAAACTGAGGATTGTTCTGACTAGCACGAGAGTGGATGATTTACCAGGAGAAATTCAGGAACTGTTGGAAGAGTTCGCTGATATAGTTGTGGAAGAACTACCTCGTTCGTTGCCACCGATAAGGAGTGTGAGTCACCATATTGACCTCATACCAGGAGCCAGCTTACCAAATAAAGCCGCGTACAGATTGATGCCGCAAGAGAATGAGGAAGTTAAAAGGCAAGTCCAAGACTTGTTGGACAAAGGATTGGTTAGAGAAAGCTTGAGTCCATGTGTTGTTCCAACAGTACTCAGCCCGAAGAAATATGGAGGCTGGAGGATGTGTACCAACTCAAGGGCGATCAATAAGATAACCATCAGGTATAGATTTCCATTGCCGAGGATGGATGATCTGATGGATTGCTTGAGTGGAGCAACATATTTTTCAAAGATCGATTTGAAAAGTGGATATCACCAGATTCGCATGAGAGAAGGCGATAAGTGGAAGACAGCCTTCAAAACAAACGAGGGATTGTATGAATGGCTTGTTATGCCGTTTGGCTTAACGAATGCGCCAAGTACCTTCATGATATTGATGAACGAAATGCTGAAAGAGTTCATCGGGAAATTTGTCATCATGTATTTGGATGACATACTGATTTTCAGTAAATCAGTGGCAGAACACTTGAAGCATTTGGCTACAGTGATGCGGAAGCTATAGCAGGAGAAGCTGTTGATAAACATGAAGAAATATTCATTCATGAGGACGAAGCTCATTTATATGGGTTTTGTTATTTCTGCAGATAAGTTGAGAATGGATCCAGAGAAGGTGGAAGTAATTAAAAATTGGCCATCACCGAAAAATGTATTTGAGGTGAGAAGTTTCCATGGATTGGCTAGTTTCTACCGAAAGTTCATCAGGAATTTCAGTGGAATTAGCGCAACAATGATGGATACAGTGAAGAAAAGACATAAATATTTTCACTGGACAGTAGAGGCCGAGAAAAGTTTCAATTTGTTGAAACAGAAGATCACAGAACAACCGGTTTTGGTGTTGCCGGATTTCCAAAAGACATTTCAGGTGAAATGCGATGCGATTGGGTTTGCAATAGGAGCGGTCTTAAGTCAGGATGACAGGCCGATTGCGTACTTCAGCGAGAAGCTGAATGAGGCAAAAGTGAAATACTCCACATACGACAAGCAATTTTACGCTATCATTCAGGCACTGAAGAAGTGGAGGCATTACTTGATCCCGAAAGAATTTGTTCTATATAATGATAATCGGGCATTATAGTTTGTGACTCAACAAGAAAAGTTGAATCAGAGACATGTAAAATGGGTAGAGTATATGCAGAATTTCACATTTGTGATTAAACACATTTCGGGTACTGCTAACAAAGTGGCTGATGCTTTGAGCAGGAAGTGTTTACTGTTGCAGGAGTTCCGAGTCAAAACATTGGGTTTTGATGATCTCAGGGACATGTATGCAAATGATCAAGGTTTCAAGGAAGCGTATGAGGCAACTGAGAATCCATTTCTCAGAGATAGGAGCCAGTGGGCCGAGTATATGATCCAAGAAGGATTACTCTTTAAGGGTAACCAACTGTGTATTCTGAAATGCTCCATGAGGGAGAACCTGTTGAAGGAAAAACACAGTGGAGGATTGGCCGGACATTTCGGTCATGATAAAACGTTCGTGAAGATGAGCGATTCATACTTTTGGCCAGGGATGTGGTTAGAGGTCAAGAGATTTGTGGATAGATGTAGAATTTGCCAGCATTCAAAGGGCAGAATACAGAATGCAGGTTTGTATCAACCATTACCCATACCAGAGAGGCCATGGGATGAAATCAGCATGGATTTCATACTGGGATTGCCAAGGACGCAAAGAGGATTTGACTCTATCTTTTTGGTTGTGGATAGATTTTCCAAGATGGCACATTTTATCCCATGTCAGAAAACCAATGATGTGACTCACATCACAAATCTGTTCTTCAAGGAAGTCATTCGACTTCACGGCCTACTGAAAAGCATAGTTTCGGACAGAGACACGAAGTTCATAGGGCATTTTTGGAGGACCTTATGGAAGAAGCTGGGAACTAATTTGGCATTTAGTTCAGCATATCATCCTCAGACGGATGGACAAACATAAGTGGTCAACAGGAGTCTAGGAGACTTACTGAGAAGCTTGGCGACAGAGCACCATAGCAGTTGGGACAACGTATTGCCATAGGCAGAGTTTGCGTATAATGACTCAATGAACAGGAGCACAGACAAGAGTCCATTTCAAATTGTATATGGTGTGCAGCCGAGAGGAGTTTCTGAACTACGATATTCAAAACAGATGGCGACTAGAAGCGCTAGTGCAGAAGAATTCGCGGAGGCGATGAAAGAACTTCACAGCCAGGTGAAGCAGGGACTGCTAGATTCAAGTCAGGAATACAAATGCAGAGCAGATCAGTGGAAGAGACAACTTCAGTTTGAAGTTGGTGATCTAGTTTTGGCACACTTGAGAAAAGAAAGGTTCCTGAGGGGAACATATAATAAGCTCAAGATGAAGAAAATCGAGCCGTGTAGGGTCTTGAAGAAGTTTGGGACAAATGCTTACGAGATTGAATTACTGGATGGAATTGGAATATCTCCGATATTCAACGTCTCGGATTTGTACCCATATAGAGATGGAGAAGCAGAGACTGGAGATGAGCAGCCAGTGATCCAGTGGACGAAACAGATGCCAGTTGCAGAGAAGCCGCAGATGGAATGCATACTGGACAAGAGAGTGAGTAAGAGGACCAGACGAAAACAATATTTTGAGTATCTGGTCAAGTGGAAGAACCATCCAGTTGAAGATTTCAGCTGGGAGACTGAAGCGGAGATCCAGAGGCATGGATAGACCGTGCACGAACTCATGGATAGGAGCCCATGAAGATTTTCAAGCGAGGGAGAATGATGCAGGAGCATCTCCCATGTCAAGCGAGCCAGTGCGGAAAGCGAAAGACAGCTGGACAGAAGCCAGCGCAAATTTTGAATTTCTCTTGGATTGATGCGCCAAACTTTAAATGTAATAATTTAATGAGGCGCACTTCTACATTGTAAATGGACCTTGAGTGGATAGCTCTCATCCTTAGGTAGATGAAGGGATTTATGCTAGTTAATGCAGGTAGATAGAAATTTAATTCTAGATTTGATAGCTTTAGAGCGCAAGGGGGAAACGGGATATAGACACCCTCATTGTGCATTGTAACATGATTGAAGCAGAAAGAGAGAAAGAGCATGAAGAGAGATGTGTGAAGAACACCCGTGTACAGATATTTGAATTAATAGAAAAAGCTTTGATTCAAACTCATGGTTTTGTGTCTGTTCTCTGTGTATTGATGTTATGCTCAATGGATGTTTGCTTCCAGTTATACATTTGCTTTTGTATGCTGTGTAAATGATTTCATGTTTGAATTGAAGTCTGAGAGGAAGTGAGAATGAGTTTCAATTGTTTCCCTGTTTGAGCAAGGATTCCTGCAAGGAGTGCAGTTGAAGTCGTCTGCAAGGAGTGCGTTGACAGAAGGCTCAAATAGTTAACTTTTATTCTCATTTGCCCAAGAGTGAAAGTGGGTTACAGGAGCTGTGCAGGCCAAGCTAAGACTCGGAGTTGTGATTTTGAGAAAGAGTATTGAATACTGCTGCTGCAGGAGTGTGCAGAGTCGAAAGACTTCAACCCTTAGACGTGGTTGAAGGTTGCCGCAAGGAGTGCATGCAAGAGTTTCCTGAGAAACTTGAAGTTGCGAGAAAAGCTTAGGAAGGATAGAGTCTTCGAATTTGTTGAAGGATTGCACATAGAGGTCGTGTTTGAAGTGCTCAAGCAGGTGCTACAAGTTTGTGTGTAGGGGAACAAGTCTTCGTGGAGGAACGAACGGACGGTCGGAATTCTCCGAGGAGAATTCGCGAATCACCGTGAGCCGTTGGATCTTGTGGATGTGCAGGGGAGATACAGTGGCATATTCCCGAAGGTTTAAGCTCAGGAAAGATGGAGCATTGATCCAAGTCATCTAGGACCATTGGATCTACACGTAAATCATGTATCAGGGTTTCATAGGTTGAAACGTCAAAAGATTGCAACAAGAATTGTGATATCGCGATCCGCGATATCCCGACAGGAGAGTTGTGTGGGCCACAGTAGAGTTGGTGGAAGACAGGTGGCATGAGACATCGGGGTTTCGTAGCGAGAAGTGCCTAAATATATGCATTAGGATTCGCAATCCCGCGAACTCCGAAATGCTGATGGAGTGAAGGCATTGAATAATCAGCTCACTCGTGTGTCAGAATTTCGGCGCGTCGGGACTCGGAAGTTGGAGAACCGAGTGCTTGACATCGCGAGTGGCGAAATCGCGATAAGGGAAGTTCCGACAAGGTAAAGAGGAATGTCAGTGTTGACTGGCCATCGGGTCTCGGGGTTTCGAGAGCCCAGTGATCAACCTTTGACATCGCAAAGTCGTGAAGTCCGATTCCCCGATAAGTAAAAGGAAAGGGGGATCGAAGAAGAGAACTGTGGGTGTAGATTTCCTGATAGGGAAATAGAAGAACCTTGGTGTTCTTCGGGCTGAAATAAGAAGAAAAGATCCCGTGTGAGCGGACGTGCTAAAATTCAACCTCTTTCCATCTCTTTGTAAAAACTGTGCTAAAACACTCGGGCATGGGGGATCCAATCGAGGGTTGTTATGTTGTTGTAATGTAGGTTTGATTGCAATGATATCATGACCAGCTTTAGTCAACTTCCTTGTGATCTTTTCCCCTCTTACATTGAATGTCTAGGGCATGGAGGATCCAGTCGAGTTGTTGTAGTTACATGGTGATGTAGGTTTGATCATTGTGTTGTGGTGACTATGTTGTTTGGATATATTTTAGTGTCTGAAGCTTGAGCTTAAGAGTGATCTTGAGTCTGAGTTTTTCTTCTCCAAGTTTCTCAAAGGCTTGATACCCACAACAATCTTATCCACCTTTATTACTAAGTCTTCCCTCTACTCACACTTAAACTCAATTCACTTACTGAAGTTAGTTGTGGCCCTCACTTCCCTGTGCATTTCTTGTCCAGTTCTGTGTTGAACATGATTCATATATTGAGTTTTTTCCATTGACCTCCACTCATATAAAACCAACATCCACCAAAAAATCTGATGGGTACTGGGCTTATCCTCCCGGAATCTGAGGGTGAATTTCAGTGCTAACATTCATGGCGTCATTGTCAGGGAACGAATTGAAGACATTTACTTGAGATAGAATAACAACGAGCTTTTGATTATGAAGATGCATTAGACATTAGAACCATTGAACATTGCAACTTTCACCTGGAAACTCCACAATCGAATACTCCAATGGGGAGGATCCTATTGATAGAAAGATGATCATACTGAAGGGGAAGACCAGGTATCAGTTTATGAGCTTTATTCATGAAATCTTGTTCTTATTTATCAACTCATTTCTCTCTTTCCCTTCACATATAAAGAGGATTATCCTCTGCTTTGTCTATTCAGATGATAATAGGCCTTCTTTTGTTTATCCATCCTTGGAAGAAGAAAACATGCCCTCTTCTTGTGTTGTAGATACCGATCTCATGTCTTCACGCTACCTATTCATAAAAGTGAGATCTATATTGCATCTCCTCTTGAAATTGATCACCCTTGTAGCCCTGAGGATGTTGAAAATAATTCATAGTCTTCTCAAATCTCGTTACCCTCCATTATTCTTGTTGAGCCTTGCCATCAACTCATTAATACTCATGATCAAACCACTGCTTTTCAAATTAAAATCAGAAATAATTTGTTTAAACCTTTAAGGTTGCCACATGACCTTCATCCTTATCCTCATTATTCCGTTGAGTATCTTCCTTGATTTTCTGGAGAGGATCATATTACAGATGAGAGGCATTTGGAGGCCTTTGAGAGCTTTGTCGATCAGTTTGATATTGTTCATGATGATGTTAACATGAGGATATTCTCACAATCCCTGTCTGGAGATGTTATTGTGTGGTTTAGATGTCTGGAAGCTGGTTCTATTAGCTCCTGGATTGAGCTATGCCATGCATTTTTAAAGTGTTTGGGTGAGAACAAGTCCCTTGATCAATATTGGTTTGAGTTTAATGCCTTGAAGAGAGGGGAAGAGGAATCCTTGGTTGTCTTCAATAGGAGGTTTTACAGTGTTTATCATAGTATGCCTATGGAGATCAGACCCACAAAGACTGTTGCCATGGTGTACTATGTCATGGCTCAACATCCAGAGCTGGTCCTTCTTCTAAGAGAGAGGAAATATCCATATTTAAGACACATGTTTGAAGATGATGAAGAGTTAAAAGAGAACATCAGGGCTAGAAAGGGGGTTCATATGCAAGCATATCTTGAAAATTTGCATGTTCATAAGCAAGAAGACTTTCAGTATGTTTCAGATTCTGAGTATGAAGATATTGAGTATGAATCAAATATGGACCAACAACAAGGAAGTAGTGAAGATAACGAAGATAAAATATTTTCCTTGGTTCCTATTTATGATGATTATGAATCGGATCCTTGGGAGAGCCATGAAGGAGAAATGGAAGAGATAAATGTGCAGTATACCTCTTGTCCCAAGCCTATAAATGAGAAGATCCCTACCTTACATTTTGTTGACTTGGGGAGCAACAAGCCTGTGTATGACAGTTATGAATCGGATTCCTTTATGGATATGAAATATTTCCAAGACCACACTATAGAGCCTTTTCCTTTATTCAATGAGGAAAGGCATTGGGTGGAAATCATCCATCCTGGACCTGCAGAAGACACGGAGCAACATGAAAAGGAGGAGCTAAATGTGAAATTTATCTCTTATCCAGAGCCTGTAAATGAGAAAATATCACCTGGGATTGACCAGCCTACATTAGTTCTCCAACCACCTGTACACTCTGAGAACATCAAACAGTGGGTGAGAAACAATGAAGAACAAGAGGTAATTTCTAACCAGTTGAGCTTCCCTGATTGTAAATTTTGTGACCCTGTGGGGTCATATATGGTGCTGTGTTTTCAAAAATCATTGGAGCCTGTAGGATTATTCATCTTATCATCATTTGGGGGTATGGGTAGCATGCCAAGCCATTTTTTCATTTTGTTTTCATACTTCCCTAGATTTTTGAGGATCAACTGCGGTAAAGATAAGCAATTTATCACAGGACAGTTTGGGTGGCCATGGTGGAATTTTTCTTTCACCTAGCACTTTGTAAAGATCGGTTAGTATAGGATTGTAAATAAATAAGCTCCTTCTTGAGCATGTTTGTTTTTTTTTCTTTTATAAGTAGAATAATGTACATGTCGGCCTTCAGCAAAATGTTTTGAGCCAGACTCCATAACCCAACAGCTAAGGCACTGGAACTATGCATTCTTGGCATCATCTCGTAGGGAGCATGCCATCCCTTATGGAGCCAAATTTTATCACATAATATTGTCTAAGGGTCACAAAGAGACCCAGTCCTTTGCTTGTGCAGGTATCAACCTTGAGCTCAAAACACAGCTTTTAGAACAATTTATTTCGGGCTTGAAGCGCAAGCAGCAGGAAGTTTAATCTTTCAACGATGGAGATTCCTGGAGCAGTTTAGATCAACGAATCATCGACATTCAGAACCTTAAAGTTGTGTGAAGTATAGCGGTGAGGAAAAATCCCAAAGTAAGCATGAGCCATTGATCTTGAGGGGGACAGGTGGTAGATGATCCAAGCATTCGGGGAAATGAGCTTCGGGAGTTTTGAAGTGAGAAGTGTATAAAACTTACAAAGAGTCGAAGCCCGAACTCCCGAAGTGGCTGAAGTCCCAAAGTGTCAAAGCACGTGGTAGCAGATCCTTCGCTTTGGGGGTTTTTCCTCCGTAGGGTTTTTCATGTTTCACTTTCAAAACATCTGAATCCCGAATGCCCAGAGTAAGTCTTAGGCTTCAGCCGTCTAATTCAAATGGACACGCAGTGCCTGATCTAGATCTTTGAAGGAAAGCAAAGGGGGGAATATCTCGAATACCTAAAGTAGCTATCAATCGTTGATCGAGAAGGGAGAAGAAGGGTCCTCAATCTAGTTGAAGGGGTCAAAGTCCTGAAACATGAACAGAGTCGTTGATTGAAGAGGACATGTGTCGCTAGATCTATAGCTCTGAGTAACAACACATGGAAGAGGGTGAGGTTTGAGATTTGATTTCCCTAAAGCCCAGATCCCTGAAGGGATCTTAGCCGTCAATCTATGGAGGCTACACGTCGTCAGTTCCTTAACTCTGGATGTTTTGCTTCAAGGAAAAACAAGTTTGAGTTTTCAGTTTCCCAGAGCCCGGAGACCCGAAGGAGATCTCAGACGTCATTTTAAAAGGATATGTGTCAGTCATCATTATGGACATGTGGTGCACTCGTCGGTCGTGAAATCATGCACCTATTCGACAGTGACATGTGGCACTTAGTCCAACCAACATGTGGCTTCCCCCTAAGCACTAAGCCTCATCCTGATCTCGAGGGTTCAGTTAATAAATGAAAAGACTGGTGGTTGAAACCTCGAATCACTTAGTAATTGGAAGGCATGGAAGGTCTGGCCATGGGGACTGAATCGTTAGCCCGTGGTACCCCTGTGGACAGATTTCCCTGCAAAAACCATGCCAATCTGAGCTCTCGTCTGACAAAGGGATACATGCACAGTCTGACAGAAGACTGCTCAGATGGAATGCTTTGAATGTAGTGATCAGATCACACTCCTGATAGTCGGGGACTATTCTGAGTATAAATAAGTAGTTTTGATATTTTGTTAAGGTTGTCAACTGGTTGAGTAGAGCTCCCTATTTTGTAATGTTTTGATGCCAGAACTGTGCTCTAGTTATGTATCAGATTTGAGACTTTCAGATTAATAGAAGTCAACCTCTTTTCATCTCTTTGTAAAAATTGTGCTAAAACACTTAGGCATGGAGGATCCAGTCGAGGTTTGTTATGTTGTTGTAATGTAGGTTTGATTGCAATGGTATCGTGACTAGTTGTATTTAGCTTCCTTGTGATATTTTCCCTTCTTACACTGAATGGATCGGGCATGGAGGATCCAATCGAGTTGTTGTATCTTCATGGTGATGTAGGTTTGATCATTATGTTGTGGTGACTGTGTTTTTTGGACATATTTCAATGTCTGAATATTGAGCTTAAGAGCGATATTGAGTCTATTTTTTTTTCTCCAAGCTACTCGAAGGCCTGATGCCCACAACAGTCTTGTCCACCTTTCTTGCTAAGTCTTCCCTCTGCTCACACTTAAAATCAATTCGCTAACTAAAGTTAGTTGTGGCCCTCAATTCCCTGTGCATTTCTTGTCCAGTTCTATTTTGAAAATCATTCATATATTGAGTTTTGTTCATTGACCTCCACTCATATAAAACTAACATCCACCAAAAAATCTGATGGGTACTGGGCTTTTCCTTCCACAATCTGAGGGTGACTTTCAGTGCTAACAGCTTGGTTGAAGCCATGATTAAGAAAAGGTAGTGAAGCCTTGGATATAACCCAACTGGGATGAAAATCCCCAGGCGGTGTAGAAAGAGTTGGAAGAAGGGGAGATCCCTCAATTCTTTTCTTACTGAATATTATGTTTTCTCTAGGATGAGAAAGTTGGTATGTTGATGAAAGTAAAAGGTTTTGACACCATAGTGATTATGGTTGTATTGTTGTAGAAACAATTGAGATCTGTGTGTGTTGTTGTTGGCCCTCGACCAAGTTTTGGAGAACCTTGGTCGTGTTTGACCATTTTTGGGACTTCGACAGATGGCTCGAAGATGGAGCACCCAGGCGAAGCAGAGATCACGAGATCTCACCCCCTTTTATGGGATTTTTGGGTTAGGGTTTATGTAACAAGTATGGGATGTTGGCCCATGGGTCTTACCCATGTTTAGGCCCCTTTTGTAATGTATAAATAAGTAGCTAGTTGATGTAAGAAGGAGTTAGTTGTAAGCCAATGTACTAAGTGCAAATAGTTATGAATGCTTTGTGCATATTGTGTGTTAATACTTGCAGAGCTAAGTGAAAGTGACTGTAAGAGGCTTTGTGCACAGACTGTGTAAGGCTTTGTGATGTGACCTAACTTGGGGAAGGAGGACCTGGCGAAGGGCGCGTAGATCTCCTGTCCCATGCGGAGTTGGTTTTATGGATCTGTGCATGTAAGTAGATTGAAAGAAGATAATAAAGAAGATGAAGAGTTGGTGGATGTAGCCCCACGCTGGGGGTGAACCATGTATATCCTGTGTTGTGATATCTTTGTGTTATTGATGTGATTTATTGATGTATATGTTAGATGCATATAATGTAGTATCTTAGTTCTGAATACAATGAATGAATGCTAGATCTGTTTGATGCTATGTGGTAAATGGTTAGATATGTTTAGGCCTTGTTGAATACTACGTTGTTTGGTAATTCGGGTTTTACCTGCGATGTGAATAAAGGGTTAAATACTAATGAATATTAACTAATAAGTGCTCTGTTAAGTATTGCGATCACAGATTTGTGTCCCAGCTAGGTTGTAGACACTTGAGTCTTGCAACCCCCCCAACCTCTACCTCGGGTGAGACTTCATCTGCTTCGCAGGTGTTGCCAAAAGGGCTGGTAGTTAGGGTTTTTTTGGTGTGTTGTTGAAGTGTTGAACCATGGGTCTACCCCCGTGCCAAAAATTTCACTCATGTAAACATTTGAGGATAATGTGATGAAGTGCATAAAGATATGCTAGGAAATTTTGAATATGTTTTATGGATTTGAATGTTATAATACATTCATCTTGTTTAACATTACAACTAATGTAACTGTGACTATTGTTAGCACTCTGTAAATTTGTTTGAATGATAAAAAATGATAGAGGTAACCTACAAACCAACTTTAGAGCCGGATACTAGCCTGCTCATCTCATAGAGGGCTCTCTCTTGTCACTTGGTATTTCTTTGGTAATCAATGGATATGTTTTGTTGTTTGGGGTTTTTTTAATAATTTTGTTGGCAAGGAAGGATAGGGACACTTAGGGTTATGGAGTCCAACTTCTGAAAATGAATGGAAGAATTGATTGGTCAGTAGAACTTTCCTGAGGATAAAGGCTAAATGAGGTGATGAATCTGAGTTATATATTGAAATTTGTAGAGTGTAAGAAGAAAGGAGAAAAAAAGTAACTGCATCAGAGCATTAATGAAATGAATTTTGAATTAGTTACGAAGAACTTAACATAGTCTAAATTGCTTAAGCCAAGAGCGTCACAAGATGAATTATGGGCCTTTAAACTATCCAATTTAAACAGAAGACAATGTAAATGGAATAAAAAATACAGGAAATACATATAAAGAGAGAAGACAAAACTCAGACCACCACCATTAGAATCTTTTCATGGAAACTTCAAAACTTCTGCATGTGTATTCTATTCAGCTTCAGAAAGTTACATTCAAGATCGAATAGCTAAAATTGTTCCCTTGCACTTCTGCCAACACTAATACATTTGGAACCTCTAATATTTATACAATTCAAGTTCCTTGGGTTTGAAATTACAATAATTGGAATGAAACGTTTCAGTTCCTGAAACTAATTACAATGATTACAAATGATAGTTTCGGTTTGAAACTGATTATAATAATTAGAAAGAAAAATGTTTCATGATCTAGCTTCTGATTCCTTTGACGCTTCAGTTTCTTTCCTCACCACTTGCTCTGGTCTGGTCTTCCAAGTGATCTGCCATCTTCAGTGACACCTAGACATCATTTACTGGACCTTGGAAAACTGCACTTTGTCTTACCCAACCGTACTATGTCCTTTCATTGCAATTCAAAAGGGATATCATAATCCATCATTTCTTAGATCAGGATCTCCAGGTCAATGCATGAGGCATATGTCATGATTGGTAGTCCAATTTTCACTGCTTTGAACTGTTTCAGAATCTCAAAATCTGTAATCCAATGTTCAACCGGGGTTGCTCCTTTCATATTTTCTTCTAGGGTTTCAAACTTGGAGTGATCCATTATGCACTGAGTGAGGCGAGCGTTGTATTCTTCCTGGTCATATAATTTTCCTTTTCCATCCCAAAATGGTGGGAGGCCTTTAATAAGCAATTCTTCAAACATATCCTTGAACTCTTGCACACTTTGCTCCATCTTTGTTGCCTTGGTTTGGATTGATTTCAGCAGGTTATGTTTAGAAATAACCTTGCTGGCCCATATAATCAATGTATTTCTATCTTTAACTCCAATGGTCTGAAGTTTTGCAGTAGGGATGGAGTTGAGAAAGTTTATGGAATTTTGGGCCCACTCTGATGGTTTATTTTCTAAAGTCTCATTCACAGCAGTGCACCTGCTTCTGGTTGTATGGCTATGATGTCTTTATCATTGATGAAATTCAAATACACTGTGAACTTGGAAGCTTCAACAACTATAGAATCCTAGATGATATGCCATGCTCCTTGCAAAAAGCCTTTTCCTCTTAATCTCACCTTCAACTTATCTATCCTTTCTTGCAAGGCTTGATTCTCCTTTTGAAATTGAGCCATTCTTTCATCTTTTTCTTGTATTTCCTGCTTCAATTTCTCCATGCTCCCTTTTATCCCTTTGATTTCCCTTTCTTTTAGGCTAAATTGTGACATAGCCTGGACAAGTCCTTCAGTGGCTGGCCTAGCTCTATAGTGGGAGGTACAACTACAACCCTGTTCAACAATTCTATTTTCTCTTTTGACCATTTCATATTTTCTTTCTCTAGCTGCAACACCCTAGCTTTGTAGTCCAATGCCTCTTGTCGAAATACTTATTTTTCCTGTTCTAGAGAAACCAACTCTATTGTTTGTGGATGCTTTGTGGCAGAGATCTTCAATTTCTTGTTCAATATTTGAATTAATTTGTCCTTTTCATCCAATGAGGATTTCACCCCTTGAGGGCCTTCAGATTCTAGCCTCTTGACCTGAGTCTTCCAAGCTCTGTTGGATGCCTTTTCTTTCCTCAACTTCCCTTCCAATTTTATTACATAAGATGATAGCCTTGAATTCTTCATGATTAAACTCAGGTAATCAAAATACAACATATCACTGGTATTCCTATGGAATTTGACTTTGTCTGGAGCATTGATGTTGTCATACCTTATCTTGATCTTAGATACTTTGTCTTCATCTACAACTTCTATATTAAAGGTCCTCTTCTCAATATCCCTTACTGTGAACAAAGAGGAATTGTGCTGAGAAATCTTGTCTACTTCAGGGACTAAATCCCTCATCTCACCCAGAGCCATGTTTCCTTTCTCAACATATTGTTTTTCCAAATCTTCTTTAGATTGATAAGTTTCCCTAGATGCTTTATCAAAGATGTGTTTTTTGTTGCTAAAGGTTCATGATATGCCTTCACTTTGGAGCTTGATTTCCTTTTCAACCTCTAAAGTGCTAGTGCCACTTTCCACCATATCTAGATTTACTTGTTCTCTGGGATCTTCCTCCTCCAAATTCACTATCTATGGAGATTGTGTAATCTTCATTTTCTTAGGAGAAGTCTGCTGATCACTGGTGCCCATGGCCTCTGAACTGCTTCTCTTGTTGTAAACACTTACCTTGTGGACTTTGAATATTATTTTCCAAGGAGCTTGTTGTGTTTGACTCTATTGCAGGGTTGCCTCCACTTGTTGTGTTTGAGTGGGTTGCAGGATTGCTTCCATATCAACACAGACTTTTAGGTTTTCCATCTTATCAAAACCTTCATCATGTTCATGCTAATAAGGGGCATGTTTTCTCAACAATCTTCTCTTGGATATGGTTTTATGTGGATCATATATTATTCCCTGTAGCTGTGCAAAACCAAACTCTTTGAGCTTTGCTTGAATATGAGATAAGCATGAACTAGTTTTGACATTGAAGTGGCCAATGATAAAACGAAATTTGAGGTTGGAGGCTTTGTGAAATTTCAGGAAGTTCTCTGTCTCAGATATAATTCGTTGCTGATGAATTCAAGGGAAAATACTCTGAGGGTTAGAAAAATAGGCAATATATAGGGGGGTTCATGAAAACCATAAACCCAAATTACTGTTGAATGCATGAATAGTACCTAGTCCCCCACTCTGTTTTATGGATTTGGTTGTAGATAGCTCCTCATGTCATCCAAAACTCTAGGTAGGGTGGTGTTGAAAATCAAACTGTAAACCTTAGACATGACTTTGTTGATTAAGATGAGCAATGTAATCCTCTTACATTCAATTTATATGAATGTTGCTTCAGGAAATTCTCTCTTATTGGTTTCTAGGAAAATCTTCAGCAAATAGGTGTAATATCTGAAATGCCTTAGAAAGTGATATTTCACTAGTTGTTTATGGATATTATCAGCTATGAGTTGATCAAAATTTATACAGACTGACTGACCAGACTTTGACTTGAAAAATACCAATAGGAAACTGAACATGACTTCAACCACATGTTTTTCATTTTCTAGACCTAATACCTGACTCAAAAGGGAAAAAACCCATTGGACTTCAATAACCATTATACTAACACTCATTGGCAAAGACAGACTCTCTGAAAAATGTTATGGTTTGACAATTGTCTGTAAAAATAGACCTCTGACTTCTGACAGACACTCTCTGTATACCCTAATTACATTTTCTTCATTGAAAGGTTCAGATTGGAGAAAGACTCTGGTATATTGAGGGCATCTCAAATTGATAGACTCTCTACCCTACACATGACCTCAGACCCCTGTTTATTTACGACGACTTTTTCTTCATGTGAATATTCTTCTGCGCACCAACCTATGAATTCGAGAAAAGGGAAAGTGGCTTCGACATCATAAGGGACTATGGTGGCCTCGACTGCTTCAAGGAATGGTATACGCCTTTCTACATTATTGGACATATTGCTTCTCGACACAGAGATGGGAGAAATGGTGATTTCGGTGTCGAAAACATTTGAATCTCAGTCAATTAGGGCTTCCTCATTGGACAAAGGGTCTTTCTCTGTTACTGAAGTTATGATAGGGTCCATGGTGACGATGAAAAATACCTAGAAATGAGAGGAAATGGCATTCAATGGCGTACTATTGAGTTTCCGTCGAACAAGGGTGGTCACGTCAAGTTTAAAATAGTCCAGTCTTTCGAAATAATAATAAAATACATAACAAACTCCCTTTTATACCTTTTCTAAATTTTGGGGGCGTGAGGAAGTGGTTTGGGGCAACCCACTTTTCACCCCGAAATGCATCTGGTGGTGCCACATAGCCCCGACCAAAAACAACGATTTAGAATTTGGCCTGCTTTCTGAAACTATCCTCCGCGCAGCTTCTCCCCAAGAAATGATCCTCGACCATCAATCTGGAGAGCTCACGATTTGCGATGTATCGGGTCCCATCTGCTTATCCCTCCTGCTAGTTTATCCTTTTCCTACCAAATTTATCCCCATCCTCTAGTTTGTCAAGCCTCCAAACCAATCTAGCGTCTTGTTAAGTCCATAAATCTCCATTTCACAAAAAAAATTTAATGGTGATAACAACTATGATGATGCATGCCATGTATAAAAAGGAATTGGAGCTATTGAGGAAGACAGTTGCCAATGATGGGCAACCTCAAGAAGAGGATGACCATGAGAAGGTTACGGTTGAAAGATTGTTGGCAGGGCTGTAAAATTCCCCATAAAGCACTGTTGATGAGGTAAAAATCAAAAAGAGGGTGCTAACATCCAAGAACCGGTATAAAAAATTTCATGGCTATGTGGCACAAGGTATGAATGGATTTGGTAAGAAACCCTTTTGAAATATTTTATTGTCTTAATGTTATGCATGAAATTTTGAAAGGAAGTTGTATTCTCTGGATACCCAAGTAGGGTATGATTTATGAAGGAGAAATGAATGATGAAGGTGTGAACCTATGGTAATAAAGACTATTTGTAATCCTTGGAAGAATTCATGAACTGATATGTCATGAATGCATTGACCAATCAAGGAATTCTTAAAGGAATTCATGTGAAACCTTGAGTTTCATGAATGATGATTTAAGGTTCTGATCGATTCAAAGAAGAAAGTATGGTTCTGCTAAAATAATAATTATGGATAGAGAATCCATATGATAATAATTTGGTTGAATTCTAACACACCTTGGTGAGAGTGCCTAACCTGAAAAGTGATAATCTGAAACCAATACAAGGGCACATTATGTATGAGTGTGGCCATGGACATTGACATATTGATTAAATTCACTTAATGTTGAATTGCATCTGGAAAGGTTGATATACTGAACTGATGCATGTGTAAGGAATGAAATTTTGTTTTTCTTTATATCCTCGAATAGATAAAAGTGATTTGATTGTTAGTATGAAAAATTTAAGAATTGCTTGTGATGACGTTATAAAGGTGCATTGAAAATATATGTGCATGAGAAACTAACAATTTGTTTGGCTGATTGAATTTGAAAGTGCAGGAAGAAAAGAGTCTTGGATATGGTTGTGGTGTAAGCCCATAAGGAAGACCAAAATTACATGTTGAGCCAAACTTCTATGGGAAATAAAGTCCCATAATTGGTGAATATGGTTCTGTGTGGAATAGATCTAAAGATAAATAAGGAAATTGGAAAATCTATGGGTGACAGATTTGCAATAAAATTATGAAATTTAAAATTTATGATGATGTCTCATGAATTTATGTATACATGTGATACAGGTGAGAAGAAAAGATCTATCCAGAAAGGACAGATGAAGGTTTTCAAGTTGAAAAGCATGAAAAATGGCTATTGTTCAGCCATGAGAACCCCGTGGTAAGCCATGATCGCCTAGAATATGTTGTGTTGAGGTAACACAAGCCGAAGGGATGCCTCGGTAGAGAAATTCCGAGGGACACCTTGACTACAAGGCTAAATTAAGTCTCTAGAACTCTTCTTGTGCAAGAAATCCTTGGCAAGGCAAGATGGATCGCCTGAGGGACTTTATAGCAGAGAAGGGGATGCCTGAGTCTGGGCCTAGAGGGTGAGTTATCGCAAGGAAGAGGAGAATTTGATAGTTCTTGTAAACTATTGATTGGGATCATGAACACAATGGGTATGTCTGGGAAAAAAAGTGAGCTTGGATAACAAGACAACCATGTGGATGCAAACCCATGAACTGCACAAATAAATATTGTGCTAGATTATGAAATTTTCCTCTTGAATTTTGATTAATAGTAAGATGTTTGCGCATAAAATTGTGATTAATATGCTTGTTGTCCCAAAATTATTGAAGGAAGGTGACGAAGGCCAAGGGTCTAGAAAGGACCTAACCAAGAAAGAGCATCAAGATTTCTAAAACAACTGAATGAGAAAGGCCTGACATGTGTTACTGAGAAAGAACATTGAGGACGATGTTCCTTTTAGGGGAAGGGTATTGTAACACCCCTGTTTCCCCCAACTTGTAATTAATCATAATCACCATGCTATGGCAAGGGAACAATGTAAATGTATTATTGTTTGAATATCCAAACAAATGACTATGGGGGTGAAGTCTTGAAAGTACTTGCCATGATATCACTAGAGGAAAGAATGTGAAAACTATAAGAGAGTGTTCATTATATCGAATGACCCCAAATTTACCCAAGGAGAAATCAATTAATCAAGAAAGGATTGGTGGTTGAACCATCAACCAACCCCATGAATGGAAGCATGGTCTAGCTGGAGAATGTCAGCTTGAAGTAACACAGGGTCCGAGAGACCCAGATTGACCCAATTTTTCCTTCTGACATAAGGAACAAGATATGAGGGATGTGCATGCAAGGCACATAAGGAAATCAAGATAAGAGTGGAGAATGCGAGAGCTCTCCAACTTATAATGAATGGAAGGCTGCGAGCTTAATGTTGAGGGGGAATTTGATAAACCTCGTCGAGGCCATAAAAGAGAGATAAATCTCTGAGAGTATGAAGAGAATGGGACCTGAGTAGAAATCCACGAGCTTGATGCTGGGGAAGCATCTGATAAACCTCGCAGAAGATGTGAAAGAGAAAGGATTGTTGAGAATTGGCATAAATTCCCTAGTGATATCATGTCTTGGCACGGGGGTGGCCACAACACTAAGAATGAATTCCTCTAAGCCTATGGTTGGGTGGAAAGGTGAACACCCACAGTTAGTTAGTTGGCTGCAACCTGTAATAGATAAGTATTCTCATATCCTATGTAATTGAATTGTAAAAGTAAATTAATTTTGGATATCCTATGAATGTTTCAGGGATGTACATGATTTCTTAGTGGTTATAATGTATCCCATTAATTTTACTTGATTGTGTATTTAAGCAAGTAAGTAACTATCTGGCTTGTACATGTAAATGTTTGAGCCCTATGGTGGCCAAGTTAAAATAAATGAACCGTGAGTTCATCAACTTTGGGCATAGTTTCACGTGTGCATGTCGACACTCCCAGTCATTATGAGTCTCCTAGAGGAAGGAGTATGCTAAGCTCAGGAGAGGTAGTGCATTTATGCATCGAGTCTCTCCGAGGCAGACAGAGACCGAGAACCTCTTAATTTCTAGAGTTGATGAATGAGTGTAAGGGGTGCATGGAAGGATCCCTCTAAGTGTTAAGTTTAGTATAAATAACGCAAAGTGCCTAAGTATTTTAGAGCTGACAAAGCTCAGGAAGGATAGCGAGATTCAAGTATTGAAAGGGAATATCCTTTCATTTGGAAGACGAATGGATGATATTAGTTCGGGAGGAGCCGAAGCTCTTCATGATCATCGGATCTGGAGAAGGGATGTGAATATTAATCCTTAGAGCCCATCGGACTTCGCGGGTCCAATGAATTGGGTATATTCTTCATACAGGAAGTGAATCCCCTGAAGTCCAGAAGTCCAAAACTTAATCTAGGCCGTAGATATGAGGATTCTCGGGTTCTATCCTAACCGTTAGATCTACGATGAAGTTAGCCCAGCATTGACTGCTTCAGGAGGACATGGGTGTTGTAACGCCAAAAACCCCTCGAAGGCCAGAGTCATGAAGTATTGGGGACCATGGATTTAAGGATCCTTCAGGACCCCTCTTAACCGTTTGAGTAGGGAGATGCATGTATCATGTCAAGATCTTGTGGGGGCCCGTGTGTCGAGTGATAGAGTTTCCAGGTATGGCGACCTCGTAGCAGGGTAAGGGGATGTTAGTGACCTGAGGTAGGTGTCACATATTCTTATTAGAGTGTGTTTGGATGACAGATCTCTCTCTAGGAATGGCCCAACAAAGGGACCCTTGAGCGGAATTTACGAGCCATAGATCTCTGGGGTCACGTAGACATCCTCGAACTGTCATATCTACGTTTTGGTCATCT
Source organism: Picea engelmannii (assembly GCA_009831015.1). Lineage (NCBI taxonomy): Eukaryota > Viridiplantae > Streptophyta > Pinopsida > Pinales > Pinaceae > Picea > Picea engelmannii. The sequence goes on along the minus strand of ML779621.1, from coordinate 909,266 downwards.
AGACGATGACTGATTTCAAGAGAAAAGAGGAGTTTGAATCGCAAAAATCCTGAAGGTCGAAGTCCCAAAGTCATCCCAGCCATCCATTGGAAAAGGACATGTGGTGGAAGATCTTCTACTTCGGAGAAAAGTCACTGCACGAGAAAAGAGGATTTGGTTGGATCAAGAACTCTCGAAGGCTGGAGTGACAAAGTTCATCGGAGCTTTCCTTCAACAGAGGAAAGGTGTCGATAGATCCTTCATTTTGGAGGATAACCACTTAGGAGAAAGTGGGGTTGAGTGGATGGAGAACTCCAGAAGGCCGAAGTTAATCGTGATCGTTGATAGTGGAGGACGTGTTTGAGGAGATCGGACACTTCGAAACAATTTAACTTCAGAGGTTTTCATTTGTGAGTACTTTGGAACTCGCCGAAGCACCTGATCCTGAAGTTTTGGTGGGCCATTTATCTAGAAAGAGATAAGGGACCGTTGATCCCTCTCACATCATTTCAAAACTTCGCCAATTTGAAGTTCAAGAGAATTGGCGAGTAGTGAAGTGAAAATGCCTGAAGTTCCGAAGTGCCCTTTAAGTAGGATTCAGGTCACATCCGGAGGTCATATGAAGGAAGGGGCCTAGCATGGAAAGCTAGTGCCTATTGTTCAAATTATTCAAAGTAGCCAGGAAAGAGCTCGTGGGTTTGGAAGAACCTGCACTTTGGAGAAAGGGGAACCTAGAGAGAGTCAAGGAAAACAAAATTATGATGCCCACCCCTTTAAAAGAGAATTTAGGGGTCGGGTGTGTTACATCATGCCCCCCTTTCTCACATTTCGCATCCATACATCTCCACCACTCTGCATCACTTTTCCTTATGCACACTTTCACACTCCCGCATTTATTTGTCCCATATTCTTATGAATGTGGAGCTCTTGTTGCAACATTCCATTTCTATCTCCCCTCCACTTTCCACATAGCATTTTCTTATTCAATACAGAGTTTGATGATAGATAAAAGACAACAAATCCCTTTATGAATGTTACAATTGTACAATGAGATTTTCTGGGATCTTCAAGAAAGTGATTGGATGCTAGTTATGCAGGATTTGGCAACACATTTTTGAAATAGCAATGTGTGAAGGTAGAGGATGGCACCCATGAGAAAGTACGAGCCTTATAATGGAGACATGTTAAATTTTCTAGATTAGAACAACAAAGACTATCATTGGACTATGTCTTATAGTTGATATTCAGGAATGCAAAAAGAGGACCAAAGGAATACCAAAATTTGGACCTCTGTCTTAGAAAAAGTTGATTACATACTCGAAGCTTTTGACTTCAGGGAGGTCTTTTATTGGTGGTACAAAATATTCAATGTTGAGCATAGATTGATAAATATGAGGGAGGAAGGAAAGATTCTTGTTCCCCTCATGTTTCTTTCATTCAAATGAATGTTTTTATTTTGAGAGAAAACAAATATTTCCAAGTTCATTGAGGCTAATGCTTTTTTAGGTGCTCATGGGGGTGGCAACACTATCTTAAAGGAATGGATACTACGCCAATAATTGGCTTGGTTGTTTGCTTGGGTGATTATCCAAGAAACCACAACTCAAGTTGTAGGGTACATCTTGTATGTCATGTATTGCACACTACATAGGGATTCAATTTTTTGATAGGGAGGAGCTTATCTCCAATGAAATATCCCACCAATTAGCCAAGTTTCATAAAACTAAAATATTATTTATATTTTCACATCTGATGTATGCATATGTATGTTGTAATTCATTTGAGAAGTTATTTCTATAAGAGGATTCCAAATTTAATATACAGTCGATTCAATGTTAGTATCCATCCTTGTTGAGGCATAAGGTCCCATTTCACTTCTATAGAATTCAAGATTCTTTTGTCGGGATATTCAGACATATGATAACCAGAAATTACCCTGATAAATTGATTGTGGAATCCCAAACTTTCCTCATATGTAAAGGGGAATATTTTTATGAAGAAATTTACAGTTACATCAAGCTTTATAGTTTTGAGGGGAAACTCAAACTTTTACCCAAATTTATATGTGATAGATATTTTCTAATTGAATTCTATCATCATTGTGAAAAATGGTCTTATTTCTTCAATCAAAAGAAAAGAAAGCAATTTAACTCAAATCCTTTCAAGTGTTTAGGTTTCACTATGAAAATCATCTCTTGCCTCACTGAAATATTGTGGGGATTTGATTATTTTCACTCGAAGGAGGTTGGTGAAAAGCTCGAGGATTTGATCCCCAAGGGGATTTTAAGATGCATATGGTGGAAATTACATATAGAACACATTTTCCTGAGTTGGATGAACAAGAAAAAGGGCATGGGGATAAAAATCACCTTGAATGGAGACCAAGGGAACATATGAAGCACACAATCCTATCTATAGTTCTTGTGGAAAAGAAAATACGATGACTCTCTTAGATGATATCCACACATTAGTCAATTTGAACACAAGGTCAAAGAAAAAGGTCCTTCTGGACAAGGAAATCCATGATGTTGTTGATGAACTTATTCCCCGGGGAAGGTATGGAGGAAGATCTAGAGTCAATGGAATAGATGATTATATTTAACACTTTGCTAAGAATACCTCATCTCCCCCTAAAAAGGGTGCCTTTGTCACATTTTCAATAGGTAACCAAAGGAATATATCTAGATATGGGGAGATGATGGTGATGGGAAGGATCTACCTAAATATAAACTTGAGAAGGGACATGCCTCTTCTTTTATGCCTAAAAGAAAAAATCCTAGAACTATAATAAAGCAGAGAATGCTAGAACATTTGATGAGAATGTAAATAACAAGGAAATTGATGACATTTCTAACAAATTTCTTAATTGGGAAATAATACAATTAGAGAATAGCAAGTTATTTGACTTTATAAAAGTGTTGGAGGAGAGGAGAAGACAAATTTTCTTCAAGTTATTTGAATCTATAAAAGGGTTGGAGGTGCCCTCCATTACGTAGTAAGAAAAATGTTTTGAATAAAGAAGAGTTTAAATCAAGATTGAAAGCTACGAAGATCTCCTTGGGAAAAAAATTGGATGGCCTCACAAGATTTCCCTAGGCAAGATACGTAGATGACTCACTAAGTTTGTTTTAGACAATGTTGAGCATAGTGGTATTGTTCAGAAGTAGCAAGCTTAGTTGATTGGGATCGAAACTGAAATGTTTTAAATTAAAATAAAGGAAGAAATCATAGTGCCCCCCCACCTAGCGATTATATCAAATTTTAGGTCAATAGAGATATAGAAGGAACCTATAAATCCTTTTGACACAATTATGATATTTAAGGTTCACGAAGGACTCGTGGAATTATGAAGTTCTATTTAAGTGTTCTTTGAAATAAATAATTTTTATTTCTCTCAATTTTCTAAGAGCCTTATGTAACTTTCCCTTTCTTTCACTTCTTTTAAGTAAGAGCCCCATCCCAACTCTTAAGAGAAAACACATTTGATTTATTCTTTTACGTACTAATGATAAGAGTTTTCTTGAACATTTTGAGCCCTGATCCACTAACAGTGTGTTGGTATGTTTTACAGGAAGCGTGTGCTTGTCATTGATGGCAAGAACATCAATGACGATGGAAAATAGGAAAAGCATAATCTCAAGAGGAGAAGCGAACAATATGCAGAGATCAAATCTCAGAAGGGGAAGCATAGTACGAAAACACAATCAGGATCAAAATCCTTGATCGTGGATCTGCTTCGAGAGTCTTCACGACCGTCGGATCAAATTAAGTGAAGGATAGGATAAACAGGGCATAAGGTTTGAGAATTCGATTATCACAATCTTCGTCAGCTGTCGGATCAAATTAAGTGGAAGGATAGGATAAGAAAATATGGAGAGTCGTTGGATTTAATCAAATTCAAAGTTGCATCACAGATAGATCGAGTCGTTGATATAAGATCTTGATCAAATGAACATCATTATTTTCAGGTCTAAAGTTGTGAGGAGGTTACGCTCCGAAAAAATCTCACTTCAAGATTTTTCAATTTGAGATTTGAAATTCCCGAAGTCCATAGAGCCAGAGAGCCGGAGTAAATTTCAACCATCAGATACAGAGGGATACATGGCAACAAATCGTGAGCTCCGGAGAAATCACTTCGAGAGATTCAGTTTGATATTTTAAATACTCGAAGCCCGGAGAGTTGGAGATCCGAAACAATTTCTCAACTGCTAGAACATCTGAAGAAGATCTCAAGCGTCAGATCGTCCGAAATGAATAAGGACCATCGGATCTGAAGAATATTATTATGACCATTAGATCAAGGAGATGAATATGTGTCACATCAGGTGACCACATCAACAGACCACCCCATCAAGGACATGTGGCAGACCTCGTCAGCAAGGATACGTGGCAACCACTCGACCCGTGCCAAGTCAACAGGTAACGTGTGTAATTTTACTTCACTTTGGGAGTTTTACTTCAGGAGTTTTACCACCAGTAGATGCCCTAAGTCCCAAAGTCCCAAAGTAGATATGAGTCGTCCAATCTGAAGATGACTTCGGGTGCATTCTCAACCGTTGATCTAATACAATGGAATGACATTGTAAGTGGACGTGTTAACAGTCATCAAGCGATCTCCATCGCCTATGACTTATTTAGCAGGCGACCACTTTGGAGGAGAATGAAGAAGAGATCAACCTAAAGTCCCGAAGGGCCGAAGTAACTTATGATCATTGATCGTGCAGGAGGGTATGTGTCAATAGATTATTGACTCTGGGCAAAACTACTCTGGGAAAACACGAAGGAGAAAGGTTTGAAATTTTCGAAGGCCGAAGTCTCGGAGCGGAGGATAGTCATTGGATTAAGGAGGACAAGTGTCTGCATATCATCAACTCCAGAAGATTGACGTACAGAGGAAAGAAGGGTTTGAGATTTGAAACTCTCAGAGCCCGGATCACGAAATAAATCACATTCGTTGATTTAGGAAGGTTAGATCTGATCCACAGATCTTGAAAGAACAAATTTGAACTGTCAGTTGAGGAGCATAATGAAGATCGTGAGATCGATGGTCCCGTTGCATTGTGAGGATTGAAGGTGTGTGAACTTTAATAAGTTGAGGGTAGGCCGCAATCCAAACCATGGTTTTTGGATAAAGGACACATGGAGGATCAAGGTAAATTGCGGGGCGAAAAGTAGTTTGATTCAAACCACCTTTGGACACACCCGCAATCACATGGTCACATGATATCATCGCCCAATATCATATCGAAAAACGAAGCTAGCACTCGCTAGAACGAGATCACAAAGTGCCTTTTGAATAAGTGTGTGGTCATTGCCGATGGTCATGTAAAGGAAGGGGCTTAGAAGCCAAAGAATCCAAAAAGGACTAACTGTAACTACCAGAGAAGATGAAGAGTTGCGACTGCCAGAGAAGCCAAATAATCTTAGGATAACAACTGCTAGTGATGAATGGGTTCAGGATAACTTCCAGAGAAGCCAAAGAATCTTTGGATAAAGACCACTGATGATGAACAAATTCTGCATAACCGCCAGAGAAGACAAAGAGTTGCTATGATGATCATGCAGAGGACTTGGCGTGTGAAGGACATGAAGAACGGTGAAGAGAGGGTGATTTTTCGATAGTTAGGGATGTGAGTAGAAAGAGACGGTGTGCATGACCTAAAGCTAAGAGGAGAGGTGCATCATATAACATGCAGAGGTAGCATAGAGAATAAAAGGAAGAAGAGAAGCTGAACAGGAAAAAGTGTGCAGGAGCAAAAAGAGTAGAGCATAGAAGCAGAAAGATGCAGAAGCGGAATAGAGCATAGAAGTTGAAGAAGGCTGAGGATACATGGAGCTGTAACAGACCATATTAGGGATAGAGAAAGTAATTAAAGTTTTGTAACATTCAATTAGGGTGGTAGGGTGGTTCTAGGGAGGATTGTAGTCCTCTAAATTCTAGTTGGTGCTAAAAGATATTCTGGGAGTTGGTGCTTCCATCTAGTTGGTGCTAGAGAAACCTGGGAGTTGGTGCTTCCATCTAGTTGGTGCTAGAGAAACTTGGGATTTGGTGCTCTCTGCAAGTTTTATCTTTCTATCAGAGGTTGTAGCCTCATATTTGAGTTGGTTCTCAAAGACTATGATGTACATGAAGCTTGTATCTTGATTGACATCCGAAGAAGAAGAGGTTTTCTCCCTTTGTGGGTTTCCTCATGAAAATTTGTGTCTCTGTGTATTCTGTGTGTTTGATCGAATATTGTATATCTATGCATGTTAAGTTATTAGTAACACATTAAATAATAATATAGAAATATTCAAAAAAGAACAAGAAAAGTTTCAAGCTTATATTATAACTGATTCACCCCCCCCCCCCTATGAGTTATATTTCCAACAATTGGTATCAAAGTCGGTGCCTTTGATCAAAGGTAGATCCATAATCTTGAACATGACTAGTCATGATGGAAGTTCAACTAATATACCCCCTCTATTTGATGGAAAAAACTTTGCCTTCTAGAAAATAAGGATGAGAACACATTTAATGTCTCTGGGTGCTGAAGTTTGGGATGTCATTGAAATGGGATATGTGAAGCTTGTAGTCTTGGCCTCAAAAGATGATAAGTTGGAGTTTAGATTTAATGAAAAAGAAATGAATGCCATCCTCAATGGACTTGTTGAAGCCGAGTTTGTCAAATTCATGCACTGTGATTTAGCAAAAGTTATGTGGGACAAGCTGATAAGTAGTTATGAAGGTAATGAAAATGTGAAAGAAGCAAAAAGTTAGACTCACAGACTGAAATTTGAGCAGTTAAAGATGGATGAAGATGAAACTATTAGTAAGTACTTATTACATATAGAAGAACTTGTCAACACTATGAAAGGCCTAGGTGAAACGATAGATGGATCTTTTCTAGTCCAGAAAATATTAAGATCTCTTCCTGATAGATTTAACTCAAAGGTCTCTACTATAGAGGAAATAACTGATCTCAAAACGTTGACACTAGATCAACTTCTTGGAACCCTAACTGCTTATTAAATGAGAATCACCAAAGGTAAATCCACTACAAGAGAGGCATCTTTTAAAGTAGAGAAAAACACAGATTCTGATATAGATGAGATTGAAGCAAATTTTGTGAGAAGACTGAAGAAAGGATCAGGCAAATACAAAGGTAAACTACCCTTCAAATGTTTTAACTGTGGTAAGATAGGTCATTTTTCATATAAGTGTCCTCACAAAAGAAAGGATCAGACATATGATGATGAAGAGAAGCACAAACACAAGAAGGTCTATAAAAATAATAATTTTAAGAAGAAAAGACTTTGTGTAAACAATGATGATGATCCCTCATATGATGAAAGCAGTGACTCTTCTATTGAAGATAAAATAAATGATATCATGCTAATAGATTTAGAATATCTAAACACTGAAGATACAGGAAGTGATTTCGTTGATTTTGAAGTAGTAGTATATCTTGAAGGAGAACTTGTCAGTGCCATGGAAGCGATTGATAGACTCAGAGAAAAGAAAATAAAAGATAAAAAATTACTGCTCAGGTATGAGAAAACATGCAATGAACCAACTGAAGAAATTTCTTTGTTGAAGGTTAAGTTATAAGAATCTAAGAAGATTGAAGACATTATCAAAAATAAATTGAAGGAAGCTGAAGCAAAAGGTGAAAAATTGGAAGATGAAGTAGTGACTGTCAGAAAAGATATAGAGAAATTTCAAGCCTTATATCATCATAATCTGACAAGTATTAAATCCTCAGAAGGATTAGCCTCCATTTTGAATTAGTAAAGGAATTTGAAGTTGAAAACTGGTTTGGGTTATGAAGAGGGATCAAGTAGTGGTCAACCAAGCAACAAAGAATCCATCAAGTTTGTCAAATCTACAACCATTTACAACAACAAACCCACAAAAACAAAGGAAGAGAATCATCCACCAAGGAGGAGTGAAGGAAAATATACCAGAATTGAATCTGTAGAACAAATAAATAATACACCCTCTACTCAAGGAAATCATCAGCATGGAAGAAATCGACATGCTCAAAGAAGACAACCATTTTCCAGGTACAAATATTTTTTCTATGGATATTGTTTTTACTTCTCTAACTTTGGCCACAAAACTGTAATATGTTCTTTAAGATTTAGACATGAGAAATCAAGACAGCCAAGGAATAAATATCTGCCACAACAAAGAATGAGATAACCAAGTAAAAAAAAACCACCGATTGCAAATCATGTGATGGTTGGGAAAATGACTCATATTAAACATAACAATTGTTATGATCCTTTATTCAATGAACAAGAATGTTACATCTTCCATAATTATGGACATAAAGCTGAAGACTATCGCTTAAAGAACTATAAGCCAGATTCAAATCACAGAGCTGAAAACGTCAAGGTTTGGAAGAGGAATGAAGATAACAAGTGTGGATTAGTTTTGTCAGATCAAAGACAAAAAGACCCCTGGTATATTGACAGTGGATTCTCCAGTCATATGACAGGTGACAAAAGTAAGTTCCTATTACTCAAAGAAAATAAATTAGGGAGTGTGACCTTTGGAAATGATGCTCTAGGAAAGATCAAAGGTAAAGGTCTAGTAAGCTTAAGTAATGGAAGGAGCAAAGCTCAAGATGTATTATTTTTTGATGGTTTAAAGAATAATCTTCTTAGTGTCAGTCAAATATGTGAGAGAGGATGTGAATTCACTTTCACTGCCAAGAATTGTAAAATAAAGACAATAAACACATGAGAGTTGACTGAAAAAGGGGTCAGAACCGAAAACAATGTATATGTTCTGAAGGAAGATAAGGAGAAATGTCATTTCAGAAAATTTGATGAAAGTTGGTTATGGCATAGAAGGCTTGGACACTTGAATTTTGATCATATTGTCAAACTGAATAATGAAGGCGCTATAAAAGACCTTCCGAGAATATCTAAGCCTAATAACTCTATATGTGAATCCTGTCAAATGGGGAAGATGACTTGTGCTCTATTCAAATCGAAGAGTTTCACATCTTCAGAGAAGCCACTTCAAATTGTTCATATGGATCTGTGTGGACCATCATGAAAGGAAGGAACTGGAGGAGAATGTTACTTTATGCTAGTCATTGATGACTTCTCCAGACTTACGTGGGTGTCCTTTCTGAGAGAAAAATCTGATGTGTTTGATAAGTTCAAAAAGTTTAAGGTGTTAGCTGAGAATCAGACATGAAGGAAGTTAAAGGCCATTCGCTCAAATAGGGGAGGATAATTTTTGTCAAGAGATTTCAAAGAATTAGGTGACAGACATGGAATTAAAAGAGAATATACTATTCCAGGCACTCCTCGACAAAATGGAGTTGTAGAACGCCAAAATAGATCAGTTCAGCAGATGGCAAGGGATATGATGAGTGAAAGAGACATTTCACAAACCTTATGGCTGGAGGTTGTTCACACAGCAGTTCATATTCTAAACAAAGAGCATTTAAGGTCGAATAGTGATAAAACTCTATATCAATCAAGCACTTCAAAGTATTTGGAAGTAAATGCTACATCAAGAATAATGATGATCATCTGGGAAAATTTGATAATAGAGATAATGAAGGTATCTTCTTAGGATATGCAATGAACAGTATAGGATATAGATGCTTTAACAAAAGAATGCATAAATTAGTAGACTGTATTGATGTTTGAATTGATGAAGAAGCTCCCATAAAAGATCTGTTATCACCCTATAAGTTATAGGATCAACTGGTGACTGGGATATTTTCTGTCTCTAGTGTTTTTTTTGGTTGACAAATAATTTTTCATTCTACAAATAATTTGAAAAAGAAAAAGAAAAGAAAAAGAAAAAGAAAAAGAAAAGAAGAAAGAAAAAGAAAAGAAAAGAGGGCATAAAAGAATTGCAATAAAAGCCCCATGCAATAATAGTAACTTGGTCCATACCTTTCAATCATGGCCAAGTTCTTTTTAAATTGATGTTGATAGGATTAGTGAATGAATTTGGCTAAATAGTTTAATCTTAGCCAAAGTATCTAGGTTAGATTAGTGAATAAATCTGGCCAGACTGTCTAGTCTTGGTCAAATAGCCCCAGGGTAGAGTAAATTCTTAACCCAACAGTCTAATCTGGGTTAATTGTCGTAGGAAGCTAGGTTAGAATATAGGCTAGTTTCTTTGTTGTTTCATTTCAATAAGAACCAGTTTGATGATCAGCATTGCACCATGATTTGGATACCTAAAATGTTGTTCGACTAACCCCTTGGTGGTGTAGACATGAAAAGTTTTGGAGAAAACCTGTGAAAAAGAAATTATCCTAAGTTTTCTAGGCGTATGTATTTTCCATGCCCTCACTTATGCTCCGACCATGTATCAATGGTCCATATGATTGCGCTCAGATCTACGGTGGACAGGCCTTTCCGAACCCCCCCGACCATTCTATCTTTAACGGAGGGGGGGGGGGTCCAGAATGGTATCTTTCCTCTGGCGGGCCCCTCTTTATATGTGGCAACGATCTAATGGCCCTACGTCCCATCTTCTCCTGCTGTCTGACATACCATCGTCACCTCTGGACATCACCATTCATCTTTCCTGAAGTAGTCACGTCCCATAATTGCTTTCAGTTCTTCCCCCCCAGTCGTTCATGGAAAGCCCCCTCACTATGAACTTTACCCCAATCGGTAGCCTCCACGTCACTCTTCCATATCCCTCCGTCACCGTCACCTACCATCTTACGCTCTAAGTGATCCGTTGGTCATTTATTATTGGATAACATATCCGTTGGCCATTTATTATTGGATAACATATCCGTTACCCAGCTGAACTGTCTCCCGCGCCCAACGGACACCCATTTACTCAAAAATACCCTTTCTTCCTATTTTCACCATTTACTCACTCATTGCACCAGAGAGATTTACCCCGTTTTCTCCTTCGTTGCAATCAGTTGCCCCCACCAACAACCACCCCGCTAACGTTTTTTTTCTTGCAGGTATTGTTGTAGTAATGGCGCCAAAGTCCAAACAAGCAGAAGGAGAGGAGAATCCATTCCTCCCGCCTCTTGTTGACCTTGACAGGATCCCACTGGTCGACAAAGATCGATTAATCGCAGATACAAAGTGAAATTTTGATTTCGAAGACCTTCAGTCGTGGCTCAAGGAAGTCTTCTTGGACCAGAGTGATGAAATCGGACTCTGGGAGTCCAATTTACCCCTTTACCTCTTCCCTCAAATTCATCCTTTTCTAGAGTTTTCCCTCAAGTGCCAAGCTCACTACATTCCCGAGCAAAGAGTCGTCATCTCCTTGTCCGAAGAGATTCTTTTCCTTATCACACCCAAATCTATTGACCAGATGATGCAAATCCCCCGAGTCGACTCTGCATCACCCTTCAACCTAGAAATTCTTACATAATTATACCAGAAAATGATTTTCCCTCAAAGAGCTCAAATATTGAGCTTTTCCTTCCCCCATCTGCTCAATTCCCCTCCACAAATCCTCCTTACCCTTCCTCCATGTTCTCGACTAAAGGAAACCAGATCATCTCATCCCTTTTTGCTTTGTTAGGATATTATTTTGATCAATGGGTAGATGAACCCATTCTGGGTTTTTTATCCATCTTCTCTACCGATGAAAAGCCCACCACCCAGTTTGATTTCAGCACTTTTCTGGTGGACAATATTCATGAACAGTTCGTGAATTTCTCCATGGAAGGCATGTTCAGATACTCGTCCATATTGGCATACTTGTTCGTCTTCTTCCAAGAAGACAAATTCGTATTTTCCATGCAGAAGATGGATGGAGATGGTAGACCCCAGGCAGTGACAGCATGGACCTCCTTTCTCAAGCACAACTCCATAGAGTTCGGTTTCAAGGAGTTCATTGATCAATTCTACCACCCTGTGGTGAGTATGCTTAGCAGCAGGCCCGAGCCTCGGATAAACGATGAAGTTCAGAGGATCCTTCATCTCTCGGATAGCACAAAGACAGGGGATTGGTATTTGTACCAAAATTACACCGAGATCAGAGTATACGGGTGCGATTTGGCACCGTATAAGTTACCCAAGTACTTTCCTGTCAGAATTTTTGCGTTGGAATATATAAGGAACATAATAAATTCTGATGATATCCATTTATGTCACTGAAGAAAAAGTAGTAGCTTAGAATCAAGGGGCAGATTGGCTCCTTCATCTGCAACAATCATGGTGCTAGGGAAGAAGCAGACAGAAGGCTGAGGGAAATGAAGTTCTCCATGAGCTTCCCATGGAATTATGATCCATGTGGGATCATCTCAGAGATGAGGGTGAAGAACAAAAACATCCCATATGTTCATGAGTCCAGGCCTGAAGTTGATAAGTTAGCAAATCAGACAGCCTGCGAGCCTAACACATTCATCGAAGTAGAACAGTAGGATCCCCCAGCCACTGTGTCACAAAAAACCACGCCACAGGTCCCGAAATAGAAAAGGCCTAGGCAAGAGTTATCTCCGCCTGTCACGGAAGTGTCGTCAGAAGAATTCCAGCTGCATACCAAGAGGCCTAAGACTTTTTCAGTCCCGAGCCCGATCGGAGAAAAAGAAGCCCCGTCTACAATAGTGACCAACGTTGATAGGCCACCCTTCGGTTCGAGCCTCCATAAGGTCATAACTTCATCATTTCTAGAGAAATCCACAGACTCTCCATTGACCACCCATCCCGACAAGGTAGGACCAAAGTTGAGTATCTTTGAAAAGTATGAGCTGATCAAGAAAAGGAACCAAACCTTGACCAACAGTACTTGCGCCCAGTTCTGGAAGCAGACGTCGACTGCGCAACATAGGATGTTGTCGACATTTGACACTGAGAAGGGAAAAATGCATCTGGCATTCCTCCAGGCACAGGTACTAGATCCAAAGGTGATCACTGACTACAAGAGGGCCACCTTCAAATTCCAGACGAAGGACGTGCATCCGGCCGATTAGATGGATCTGCATAAGCAGACAGGGAAAATGGTTTTTTACACGCTAGCGCATGCTTCCACTTATGCATCCAAACTACAAGTGTCCCTGAACAATGTTCAAACACAATTAAAGTTAGAGAAGATATCGTCCTTTGCCAAGGACAATGGAATCAAGACATTGGAGGAATTGGTCCTCAAGATCGGTTACGATCCTTCGAATGTGAAAGTAGCTGAGGAAATGATAAAGAAGAAGAATGCTAACATAGCCTCCTTGATGAAACAACTGAAGCTCTCGCCCACAGAGGATTCGCAGGCAAAGGAGATAGCAGAGAAAGAAGGAGTGAAAGACGAAATGCTCAAGCTGCTCATGGAGCAGAATGCACAACTTAAGGAAATGGAAGATGAGATGGAGAAGCTATTAAAAGAGAAAGAGCAACTGAAGCCAATGGAAGTCATTCCATTGAGTGCTATTCCAATTTCAGGAGTGAGCACAACATCAGTGACAGAAGTCCCATCCGTGACTCCATTGACATCCCTGGAAAAGACAACCGACCTGGCTAAGTCCATGGAAAAGATGAACCTGCAGGAAACTGAGATCAGGAGGCTCAAAAAGGAGATTGAGAACCTTCAGGAACTCAAATATTCCTTTCAGATCAGCCTCTCCAAGGAAAAGCAGGCGACAAATCAGCTGAAATAGGAGTTACAACAGCTCCGGAAGCAAACAGTGGCAGGAAAAACTTTGGCCGAGGTTAAAGAAAGTATATGGACAGACATCACCAAGTCCATGAATGAGATATGGCCCATGATACAAATAATGTTTGAGTAGAATGAATTGGTGCAGAGAAGCAAACATGCCATTGAGAAGATCATATCAGAACTAGGAGAGATGCCAACACAGGCAAACGAGATCATCAAGTTCCTAAATTCTAAGACCAGGGAAAAGCTGGAAGAGTTGAAAATTGAAGACAGAACAGAGACCATGCTTGAGGTTAAAAGAGTTTTGACCAAGAGAGGATTAATGCTTCAACTAGAAGAAAAGGTTCATACCATGGACCTAGGGGTACAAATATTCTTTAGCAAGATTGAGGCTCTACAGAAGAAAGGCCTTCTTAGTTTGAAGGAAATCAATGATAAATTGATGACACTCCCAGATTACAAGAAGATATTGGCCAATGTGGCTAAGGACAGTTCAAAGTTTGCAGGAATTCAAGGGAGCATCACTGGCAAGGCATTTCTAGATTCCCTTCAGTGGGACATCAGTATCCAACATGAGATTCGATACATCTTCCTCACCAAGCCTACCTTCGCTAAGTACACAGAAATGGACGAAGTGTATCGAAGGCTACTCAAAGTCAACGTGCCCAGTCATCTTCGATGGGAGGAACTCTGTGACTTGATCGAGTAGCAGATGAACTATCCCAGTCCAGTCATTTGTCCAGTCAGATGAGGTCGTGCAAAGGCTTCATCAACGACCCACCCAACAATCACCGTGCAGTTACACCACATCATCAAGTAGTTCCTAGATTTGTGCAATTTGTTAAGTTAGTTAGGCTAAAAATAGATTTATCATGTCCTGATCATTAATGACAACATCGTTTGTAATTTGAGTTATTAATACTTCACCTTTAGAAGTATTGAGGGTTGTTGATCTTCACACCCTGAAGCTATCAGACTGTAATATTTTTGAAGAGATCTTCCATTAATAAAAAAGGAGGCACTTTTACAGGATTCTTGTGTGTATTCACTGGTGATGTTTTTCTCTCTAAGTTGAATGTTATTCTCTCTTTGTTATCATATTATTTTATGGATCAAATCTTTAGAAGTAACGAAAGTTGCAGGATTTATCTCGTATACCCTGTTTCTGAATCGAAAGATTTTAGTGTTTTATCTTCTGGTGTTTTCAATAAAGAAATTCTTAACTGCTTCTTTGTTGAAATTATCTTTCTCATCTTTTCTGCTATTCATCATTTATTCTACTGAAGGATCCAGTGATTATATTATCTCGCCCTATGAAAGTTTCCCTTTGCATTTCTAGTTTGGATTTCATATTTTATTCAAGACACAGACCCCATAGCCCAATGGATGTGTAGATTGTCTCAACCAACTCGACCAACACTATAATGACAAAACCGACCTATTTATTTACCTAGCCTAATATTTAAAATTTGAAACATAGCTAAATCATATAGAGAGATCCCTCTCTAAAGTTGGAAGGGCTAGATCCTAGCTTCAAAAGCGGTTGGATAAAGTTACATTTTGTGGATTTCTTCTATTGTCAACCTCTAGGAAATTTACAGAGTGTTAACATAGTGGCGACTCCACGGGCGAAAGAACATATAAAATTTATAACTTCACGTTTTCTTCCCCTAAAAAGAAAGTTTGTTCATGAAAGATTGCAAATTTGAGAAGAAAGTAATGTTTAGAGGTTGATTAAAATTTGTTCATATTATTTTCGGACTCATAAAACTAAAAAGTATATATATAAAAAATCAAAAAGAAATCTGGCTCCCAAGAAGGTTTATACTCGATCTCATCTAGACCCAGAACCTGCGATAGTGATAGATAACCTGGAACAGTTGCTCAGGAAAAAGACCGTATCTGAAGGCTCAGTGAGTCATACTCCCTTGCATAAGTCCCTTTCCTTTTCAGGGGAACCCATTACCTTTCAAAACCCTGACTTTGACACCTTTTCCCAACAAAGCCTGGTTAGAACACGGTCCGATAGTTTTGTGACTGGAATCATTTTCGACCCAACCGTTTTTCAACCCCAAACCCTTGAAGTTCTGTCTCCCACTACTAAACCGCAAACCACTCCCTCGGTGCTATCTAGTCCCTCCTTGTCCTTGTCTCCAGCCGCAACCTCGCCGATCATCCAGTTTGTTATTTCACCTCCTCCACCCATCATGGCAGCTCGATATGCTCCCTTGGTGTTGGTCGTGCCTCTTCATGCCATGCCCCAAGATTATCAAATGAGACTTCCACAGTTCGATGCAACAGGACCGTTGAGTGAACAACAACACGTTGATAAAATGAATGATTATTTTGATCTGCATGAAGTAGATGAGGCTGACGTTCAAATGAGATTGTTTGCCCAAATTTTGACAGGTGACGTTAAAAAATGGTACAAAGGTTTACCTGCTGCCTCCGTCCTTGACCTTACCACATTCCAAAGGAGTTTTCTAGACAGATGGGAGGTAAAGAAAAACCCTCTCCAAATATTGTCAGAATACGAAAATATTAGAAGAAATCAAGGTGAGACAGTGCAATATTATTGCACTTGTTTCAATAACCTGTACAATGAAATCCCAACTGAAATCAAACCTCCACAGGGTTTGGCATTGATATGTCATACCAACTAAGGGAAAGAAATTCTACCACCCTGGAAGATATGCAGAAAAGTGCAATAAATGTGGAAGCCAATTTGTTGGCAAAAAGGGCACGTCAGAAGTCAGAGAGGAGAGTAACAATTAAAGAAGAACCTTCCACATCAACCTCAGATTCCAAACTAGATTCTTTGGCCAGAGCAATGGAAAGAATGATGGAAAGACTTACTGTGTCAGAAAGAAATCCTCCAAGAGACAACCCACCTGCTCCTTAGGTTCGGAATCCTAACTTCAGGAGAAACCCTCCTCAAATCAGACAGAGAGATCCTAGGGATCAAACAGAGCAGAGAGGTCTGGATCAGCAGATCAGACCCCCCCTACAAGAAAATTATGCTAATGAAGGGGAGGAAGTGATTGAGAAACTAGAGGATACTCACATAAATCTCATGGGCATTCATGATAAGGAAGCTATTTTCCTTACCCAAGAAGAGCAAGAACTTTTTCTTCTCAATCAAACAAAGGTAAGTGAAGAAGCTGAAGATGCAGAACAGCAGGCATTCAAAAATGCCATTTTGGAGGTACACCGACAGTATAATCTGCGGAGTAAAAAGATAGAAGGGAGTTCCCAAAAAAAGACGATTGAAACGAAGAAGGTAACTGAAACCAAGAAGGCCTCTGAGCCATCTACCAAGAAGATTCCTGAAAAGAGGACTGTCGAAGTTCCCGTGAAGAAAAGCCTTACTATTCTGAAAAGATCGTCACAACCTGAGGTCTCACCTACTAATCCACCAAATACTTATGGCCAGAAGAGTATGGTGGACAAACCATAATTGATGAGCCAAGGTAGAGCTCCTACACCTTTCAGCCTTGAGGGGGAATTAGCCAAAGTAAAGATTCCCATTCCACTTTCTGAGTTGATGAACAAAGACGTTTATCATTCAAAGGTGATTAAAGCATTGACCATTGAACCTGACATAGGCACGAAGGCCTTAAACTTTGGATCAGCAAACCATTCTGATACTGTGAACCTTACAGATGATCAACCTGAGCTTCTGTTCGGACCTGAAGTATATGGTCGAGATGATAATGGTGATGTCGCTCCTTTTTACATCAGTTTAAACATACATGACCTGATCTTGCATAACGCTATGCTGGATTCGGGTGCTTCCCACAATCTGATGACTAAAGTAGTGATGGAGAAACTGGGACTAGAGGTCACCAGACTTTACAAGGATTTACACTCATTTGACTCCAGTAAAGTTAGATGTATTGGTTTGATCAAAGACCTATGCATCACCTTGGTTCAGATTCCTGCGAAGAGCATGGTAATGGATGTGGTAGTTGTAGACAT
Source organism: Picea engelmannii (assembly GCA_009831015.1). Lineage (NCBI taxonomy): Eukaryota > Viridiplantae > Streptophyta > Pinopsida > Pinales > Pinaceae > Picea > Picea engelmannii. The sequence goes on along the minus strand of ML779621.1, from coordinate 891,724 downwards.
CCCTCCAAAGTATGGAATGTTTCTATATTGGTCTTGGGGGGCTAAGTTGAGAGGTACCCTGTAGCTAGATATGTCATATGCCACTATCCCAGTTTTCGGGCAACAAAGAAGGCTATACAGAGAAACATTGATGAAATACATGGTCAGTAGTCAAGAAAAACCACACAACTATCCTCTTTACTCCTCACATTCTGACTTGGATTCTTTTATCCTATACAATGATGGTGACACGGAAGAGAAAAACCCTCAACTAGCAGAAGATACATCTGGTTCGGATGAAGGCTAAGAAATCGTTGAGGTAGCAAGGATGAATAATGTGATAACTAAAGAATTACTGGCAGATTTCTGGAGCATGGATTTTGATGGAGCAGTAAGGAAAGAAGGAGTCGTAGCAGGAGTTTGGCTGCATAATCACAGAAACAAGTATTCAAAAAACCATTCTTACAAATTAAATTTCCAATGCACTAACAATATTGCCAAGTATGAAGCCTTGATGCTCGGTCTGAAGCTTTTGAAAAGAGTTGGTGCTAAACAGATTATGGTAATAGGTGATTCTAAGTTGATAATCAAGCAAATCAAAGGTGAGTACGCTGTGAAACACCCACGTCTTAGATCTTATAGGAATGTTGTTCTTGATGCCCTTAGATGTTTCACTGAAGTTGACTTGCAGGTAATGCCGAGGGGACAAAACATTTTGGCGGACAGATTGGCTACGTCAGCAGCCACATGTAAGATTCCTTTTCATTCAACTCACCCATACACGGTAGAGGTGAAATGCAGACCAACCATTCCTGACAATATCAGGTACTGGCAAGTGTTTGGTAATGATGATCAAATCGAAGACTTCTTGCAGTGTAAAAATGATTTTGAATGTACAAATATAGATTTAGAGAACGAGGATGAAAATGTAAATATATTTGATTTTGAAATTGATAGTGTAAATAGCGTAGATTCAGGAGAATTAGGCGATGATGAGATGGAGACTGATATTCTGCATTTGAAAAGTAACGTTTTACCTAGGGTCCTAGTTCCTTTGGAGGACTTGTTTGATTTTAACAACGTAGCCAAAAAACCAAAAATTCAAGCCAATGGACAAGAGGTGGAAGACTGTAATATAGGGACCGAAGAGAAACCTAGGATAGTCAAATTATCTAAATCATTACCCCCTAAGCAAAATCTCAAATACATTGAGTTGTTCAAAGAATATTCGGATGTCTTTGCCTGGGGTTATGAGGATTTGAAAGCTTATGATACCAGCATCATACAACATAGGATTACAATAAAAGAAGACCAAAAACCGTTCAGACAGAAACTTAGGAGGATAAATCCCAAGTTACTCCCTCTGATAGAAAAGGAAATCAAAAAAATGTACGATGCCAAAATCATAGTCCCGTTGCGTTTTTCCAAATGGGTCTCTAATTTGGTCCCTACATGTAAGAAATCTGGGGAGATCAGGCTTTGCATAGATTTCTGAAATCTAAATAAGGTCTCCCTGAAGGACAATTACCCCTTGCCCAAGATGGACCATATCCTACAAAGGGTGGTCGGATCTAGTCGAATCTCTTTACTGGATAGGTTCTCGGGTTATAATCAGGTCCTAGTTCACCCGGATGACCAAGACAAAACCGCCTTCACCACACCATGGGGCACTTTCATGTATGTGAAAATGCCTTTTGGTTTGATGAATGCTGGAGCCACTTTCCAGAGAGCGATGGATATCACCTTTGTGGAAGAATTAGGTAAGTTTATTATCTTCTATTTGGATGATGTAACTGTGTTTTCCCGATCTGATGACGAACACCTGCGACACCTCAGACGAGATTTCAAGAAATGTAGAAGGTTTGGGGTTTCTTTAAATCCTAAGAAAATCCTTTTCGGACTAGAGGAAGGCAAACTGCTAGGACACATCATCTCCAAGGACGGAATCAAAATAGACCCTAGCAGAATCAAGGCCATACAAAAATTAGAACACCCAAGAAACATCAAAGAATTACAGTCTTTTATCGAGAGAATAAACTTTCTACCAAGATTCATTCCCAATCTGGCAGAGCTCCTCAGAAACATTACAAATATGCTAAAAAAGGATGTGAAAATAAAATGGGACTCTGAGTCCAGACAGTCTTTCAAACAAGTCAAATGAGCACTCACAGAGGCCCCTGTCTTGATCAGTCCCGATTTTACTAAGGATTTCTATCTTTTTTCTTTCGCTTCCGAACATACTATAGCAGCGGTATTACTACAAAAGAATAGCGAAGGATATGAACAACCCATAGCTTTCTTTAGTAAAGCGTTAAGAGATGTTGCTTTGAATTACAAGATAATGGAGAAACAAGCTTTTGCCTTGGTAAAAGCTATAAAAGATTTTAGGGTCTACATTCTCCATTCCCATACCATTGCATATGTTCCAAATGTGGTAGTAAAAGACATTTTGACCCAGGACAATCCAGATGGAAGAAGAGGAAAATGGATTGCTGTCATTTTAGAATAGGACATAGAGATTAAGCCTACGAAACTAATTAAAGGTCAAGGCCTTGCTAAATTAATGGCTGAATCTAATTTCCATGCTCTTGACATTAATTTTTTAGCTGCAGCAGATGAATAGGGAGAGATGGCGACTCCAAGCATGAGAGAAGTATTTCTCAACTCTCCATGGTATGCAAACCTTATATTCGTTTTGCAAAATTTACAAGCTCCCCCTGGTTTGACTAAGACTAAAGCTAGATTTTTGAAGTTGAAAGCATTAAAATTCTGTATTCTAGAAGGCAATCTGTATTGGAAAGATCCCGGAGGTATTTTGTTAAATTGTTTATTGAAATATGAAGATGAAAAAGTGTTACAATAATTTCATGCAGGAGAATGTGGTGGCCATCTGAACTGGAAGGTCACAGCCAACAAAATCCTCAGGGCTAGTTTCTATTGGCCCACCCTGTTCGCTAATGTACATCATAAAGTGACTGTATGTCATCAATGTCATCTATTTGAAGGAAAAAGGAAACTCCTCCCTTTACCTCTGAAACCAATCTCAATTGAAGCCCCTTTCCAGCAATGGGGATTGGACTTCATTGGAGAAATACACCCCCCTTCTTCAGGGCAACACAGGTGGATTCTCACTGCCACCGATTATTTTACCAAATGGATCGAAGCAGTACCAAGCAGGCAAGCCACTGACTCTGTTATTATCAAATTCCTTGAAAAAAATATCTTGTCTCGCTTTGGATGTCCTAGAAAGATTATAATTGATAATGCAGCTGCTTTTCGATCAAAGAAACTCATAGATTTATGCAACCAGTACCACATTGGTTTGGGACATTCCACAGCTTACTACCCTCAGGGGAATGGGCTAGTGGAATCTTCAAACAAAACCTTGGTGAACATCATCAAGAAAATGTTGCAGGAAAACAAGAAATCGTGGCATAACAAGTTGGTGTTTGCATTGTGGGCTGACAGACTGACCACCAAAAGGTCAATTGGTATGTCACCATACCAGTTGGTCTATGGAACAGAAGTAGTTTCCCCCACTTCTTTAGGGGTCCCGGTCATGAAATTGCTTCAATATGTACAAGCCGAACCAAATGACTCACAGAGAAGGATCAACCAGATGATCCATTTGCAGCAGTCTAGGGAAGAAGTTTTCAACAAGACTCAGGTAATCCAAGAAAGAATCAAGAAGATCTTTGACAAAAGAACCAAGGAAGATGATTTTGAGCTAGGAGATTTGGTGTTGAGATGGGACGCCAGAAATCAAGACAAGGGAAAGCATGGAAAATTTGACAGTCTGTGGAGAGGACCATACATGATTCAAGCATTCAGGGGAAGCAACACTTTCTTGCTAAACAACGCTGATGGGACAGATCTGCCAGGCGGATCTGTAAATGGCAGAATGCTGAAGCATTATGTGCCACCTTAGTAGAGACTCGAGTTTCACTCACCATTGTACATACCATTTGTTATTTTTCGCCTGCATTTTCTAGTGAGTAACATAAGTCAATTGGTTGAAGCCCGAAGAGAAGGCCCTAAGCTGCTAACCACTGTTTTTCAAATTTTTGAGAATAAAACCAATGAAGGCTACTAGGCAGAAATTTTCAGAACGACAAGAACCAGGATTCTTGGCACTTCACAGGGAAAGTACCATCCCCAGGTGGAGCCATTGTTATCACCCTATAAGTTATAGGACCAACAGGTGACTGGGATATTTTCTATCTCTAGTGTTTTTTTTGGTTGACAAATGATTTTTCATTCTGCAAATAATTTGAAAAAGAAAAAGAAAAGAAAAAGAAAAAGAAAAGAAAAGAGGGCATAAAAGAATTGCAATAAAAGCCCCATGCAATACTAGTAACTTGGTCCATACCTTTCAATCATGGCCAAGTTCTTTTTAAATTGATGTTGATAGGATTAGTGAATGAATTTGGCTAAACAGTTTAATCTTAGCCAAAGTATCTAGGTTAGATTAGTGAATAAATCTGGCCAGACTGTCTAATCTTGGTCAGATAGCCCCAGGGTAGAGTAAATTCTTAACCCAACTGTCTAATCTGGGTTAATTTTCGTAGGAAGCTAGGTTAGAATATAGGCTAGTTGCTGTTAAATTTTTAATTAAAATGAAGTACCAAGGAAAGTGTTTCTCTTCCCTAGGCGCCTAAGGGGAGAAATTGCCGAATGTGGGTCTTAGTCAAATTAATTTGTGAGATGNAAATTAAAAGATAACTTTATGATTAAAGTGAGGGTGAGTGAAGAGACACCAAATCTCAGCCACTCATCTAATCTAATCTCAGCCGTTAGATTAGAAAACTCCTCACCTTCCCTTATGAGGTTGATTAAGGCAAGTGGGCACACCCATTCTTGGGTAAGAAGCAGAAGAAATCTTGGTGAGAGGCCAAGAGACTCTTGGTGAGATGCCAAGAGCAAGAGGAAGTTGAATCATTCTTGTTGAGAGAACAAGAGGAGCTTAAGCATTCTTGTTGAGAGAACAAAAGAGAGCAAGAGAGAGGTCAAGCTGAAGAAAAGAGACAATAGTTGCAATTTCTGGGAGTATTGGCATGCATTCCAAGGCTGCCGAATAAGAGTGGCACAGAAATTGAATCTTAGCACAGTTTTGGCACGAATTTTGTGACAGTCCGTACAACATTAATTTTCGTACAATTGTACGAATTTCTGGTTCAGAAATTGAGGAGAAAAGCTATAGGAATGTCTAGATAAGTTTGTGTAAGTATCTGAAGATGAATATGCTATAAAAGAATTTCTCAGAAGCTCATAAATAATACAAATCCCTCTCTCACTGGTTTTCCCCTTGTGGGTTTTTCCAGGGTCGAAGTTGGACCGAATATCTTTGTGTCTATATTTTCTGAGTTTTGCATATTGCTGATATTTTATTTCTGCGTTGAAAACGATGTTCAAAATCCTCATGTTTCAGTTCTGAAATTTATTTTCTGTTAAGTTTTTATATGCTGAAACACCACTGAGTCATAT
>ML779621.1:838596-874065 GCA_009831015.1 Picea engelmannii | reverse complement strand
TAGACCGAATATCTTTGTGTCTATATTTTCTGAGTTTTGCATATTGCTGATATTTTATTTCTGCGTTGAAAACGATGTTCAGAATCCTCATGTTTTAGTTCTGAAATTTATTTTCTGTTAAGTTTTTATATGCTGAAACACCACTGAGTCATATGCTGAAACACCACTGTGAGTATATGCTGAAACACAGTGCTGAGTCATATGCTGAAACACCGTTGTGAGTATATGCTGAAACACAGTACTGTAACAGATGCTGAAACACAGTGCTGAGTCATATGCTGAAACACCGTTGTGAGTATATACTGAAACACAGGGCTGTAACATATGCTGAAACAGTGCTGAAACTGAGTTTGGCATTTAAATTTGACTGAAAAATCAGCGAGACTGAAACTGGGTTGGGATTTTGAAAAATTAATAGTTGCTTTGTTGTTTCATTTCAATAAGAACTAGTTTGATGATCAGTATTGCACCATGATTTGGATACCTAAAATGTTGTTCGACTAACCCCTTGGTGGTGTAGACATGAAAAGTCTTGGAGAAAACCCATGAAAAAGCACTTATCCTAAGTTTTCTAGGCGTATGTATTTTCCGTGCCCTCACTTATGCTCCGACCATGTATCAATGGTCTAGATGATCGCGCTCAGATCTACGGTCCAGACCCCCCCATCCATTCTGCCTTTAATGGAGGGGGGGGGGGGGGCCGGAATGGTATCTTTCCTCTGGCGGGCCCCTCTTTATACGTGGCAATGATCTAATGGCCCTGCGTCCCATCGTCTCTTGCTGTCTAACATACCATTGTCACCTCTGGACGTCACCATTCATCTTTCCTGAAGTAGTCACATCCCATAACTGCTGTCAGTTCTTCCCCCCTAGTCGTTCGTGGCAAGCCCCCTCACTATGACCTTTACCCCAATCGGTAGCCTCCACGTCACTCTTATGTATCCCTTAGTCACCGTCACCTGCGATCTCACGCAATAAGTGATCCGTTGGCCATTTATTACTGGATAACATATCCGTTACCCAACTGACCTGTCTCCCGCGCCCAACGGACACCCATTTACTCAAAAATACCCTTTCTTCCTATTTTCACAATTTACTCACTCATCGCACCAGAGAGATTTACCCCATTTTCTCCTCCATTGCAATCAGTTGCCCCCACCAACAGCCACCCTGCTAACATTGTTTTTCTTGTAGGTACTGTTGCAGTAATGGTGCCAAAGTCCAAACAAGCAGAAGGAGAGGAGAATCTGTTCCTCCCGCCTCCTGTCGACCTTGATAGGATCCCACTGGTCGACAAAGACCGATTAATCGCAGATACAAAGTGCGATTTTGATTTCGCAGACCTTCAGTCGTGGCTCAAGGAAGTCTTCGTGGACCAGAGTGATGAAATCAGACTCTGGGAGTCCAATTTACCCCTTTACCTCTTCCCTCAAATTCATCCTTTTCCAGAGTTTGCCCTCAAGTGCCAAGCTCACTACATTCCTGAGCAAAGAGCCATCGTCACCTCGTCCGGAGAGATTCTTTTCCTTATCACACCCAAATCTATTGACCAGATGATGCAAATCCCCCGAGCCGACTCTGCATCACCCTTCAACCTGGAAATTCTTACAGAATTATACCAGAAAATGATTTTCCCTCAAAGGGCTCAAATATCCGAGCTTTTCCTTCCCCCATCCACTCAATTCCCCTCCACAAATCCTCCTTACCCTTCCTCCATGTTCTCGACTAAAGGAAACCAGATCATCTCATCCCTTTATGCTTTGTTCGAATACTATTTTGATCAGTGGGTAGATGAACCCATTCTGGGTTTTTTATCCATCTTCTCTACCGATGAAAATCCCACCACCCAGTTTGATTTCAGCACTTTTTTGGCGGACAATATTCACGAACAGTTCGTGAATTTCGCCACGGAAGGCATGTTCAGATACTCGTCCATATTGGCATACTTGTTCGTCTTCTTCCAAGCGGACAAATTTGTGTTTTCCATACAGAAGATGGATGGAGATGGTAGACCCCAGGCAGTGACAGCATGGACCTCCTTTCTCAAGCACAACTCCACAGAGTTCGGTTTCAAGGAGTTCATTGATCAATTCTACCACCCTGTGGTGAGTATGCTTAGAGACAGGCCCGAGCCTCGAATAAATGATGAAGTTCAGAGGATCCTGCATCTCTCGGATAGCAAAAAGACAGGGGATTGGTATTTCTACCAAAATTACACCGAGATCAGAGTATACGGGTGTGAGTTGGCAGCGTATAAGTTACGCAAGTACTTGCCTGTCAGAATTTTTGCATTGGAATATATAAGGTAGATAATAAATTATGATGATATCCATTTTGTGTCACTGAAGAAAAAGCAGCAGCTTAGAATCAAGGGGCAGATTGGCTCCTTCATCTGCAACAATCGTGGTGTTGGGGAAGAAGCAGACAAAAGGCTGAGGGAAATGAAGTTCTCCATGAGCTTCCCATGGCATTATTATCCATGTGGGATCATCTCAGAGATGAGGGCGAAGAACAAAAACATCCCATATGTTCATGAGTCCAGGCATGAAGTTGAGAAGTTCACAAATCAGATAGCTTGGGAGCCTAACACATTGATTGAAGTAGAACAGTAGGATCCCCTGGCCACTATGTCACAAACAACCACACCACAGGTCCCGAAAGAGAAAAGGCCTAGGCAAGAGTTATCTCCGCTTGTCACGGAAGTGTCGTCAGAAGAATTCCAGCTGCATACCAAGAGGCCTAAGACTTTTTCAGTCCCAGGCCCGATCAGAGAAAAAGAAGCCTTGTCTACAACAGTGACCAAGGTTGATAGGCCACCCTTCTGTTCGAGCCTCCATAAGGTCATAACTTCAGCATTGCCGGAGAAATCCACAAACTCTCCATTGACCACCCAGCCCGGCAAGGTAGGACCAAAGTTGAGTATCTTTGAAAAGTATGAGCTGATCAAGAAAAGGAACCAGACGTTGACCAGCAGTACTTGTGCCCAGTTCTGGAAGCAGACGTCGACTGCGCAACATAGGCTGCTGTCGACATTTGACACTGAGAAGGGTAGAATGCATATAGAATTCCTCCAGGCATAGGTACCAGATCCAAAGGCGATCACTGACTACAAGAGGGCCACCTTCGAATTCCAGATGAAGGACGTGCATCCAGTCGATCAGATGGATCTGCATAAGCAGACAGGGGAAATGGTTTTTTACATGCTGGAGCATGCTTCCACTTCTGCATCCAAACTACAAGTGTCCCTGAACAATGTTCAAACATAATTAAAGTTAGAGAAGATATCGTCCTTTGCCAAGGACAACAGAATCAAGACATTGGAGGAACTGGTCCTCAAGATTGGTTACGATCCTTCGAACGTGAAAGTAGCTGAGGAAATGATAAAGAAGAAGAATACTGACATAGCCTCCTTGAGGAAACAATTGAATCTCCCACCCATAGAGGATTCGCAGGCGAAGGAGATAGCAGAGAAAGAAGGAGAGAAAGACGAAATGCTCAAGCTGCTCATGGAGCAGAATGCACAGCTTAAGGAAATGGAAGCTGAGATGGAGAAGCTATTAAAAGAGAAAGAGCAACTGAATCCAATGGAAGTCATTCCATTGAGTGCTATTCCAATTTCAGGAGTGAGCACAACATCAGTGACAGAAGTCCCATCTGCGACTCCATTGACATCCCTGGAAAAGACAACCGACCTGGCTAAGTCCATGGAAAAGATGAACCTGCAGGAAGCTGAGATCAGGAGGCTCAAAAAGGAGATTGAGAACCTTCAGGAACTCAAATATTCCTTTCAGATAAGCCTCTCCAAGGAAAATCAGGTGACAGATCAGCTCAAACAAGAGTTATAGTAGCTTCGGAAGCAAACAGTGGCAGGAAAAACTTTGGCCGAGGTTAAAGAAAGTATATGGACAGACATCACCAAGTCCATGAACGAGATATGGCCCATGATACAGATAATGTTTGAGCAGAATGAATTGGTGCAGAGAAGCAAACAGGCCATCGAGAAGATCAGATCAGAACTGGGAGAGATGCCAACACAGGCAAACGAGATCATCAAGTTCCTAAATTCTAAGACCAGGGAAGAGCTGAAAATTGAAGACAGAACAGAGACCATCCTTTAGGTTAAAAGAGTTTTGACCAAGAGAGGATTAATGCTTTAGCTGAAAGAAAAGGTTCATGCCATGGACCTAGGGGTACAAAGATTCTTTAGCAAGATTGAGGCTCTACAGAAGAAAGGCCTTCTTGGTCTGAAGGTAATCAATGATAAATTGATGACACTCCTAGATTACAAGAAGAGATTGGCCGATGTGGCTAAGGATAGTTCAAAGTTTGTAGGAATTCAAGGGAGCATCACTGGCAAGGCATTTCTAGATGCCCTTCAGTGGGACATCAGTATCCAACATGAGATTTGATACATCTTCCTCACCAAGCCTACCTTCGCTAAGTACACAGAAATGGACGAAGTGTATCGAAGGCTACTCAAAGTCAACGTGCCCAGTCATTTTTTATGGGAGGAACTCTTTGACCTGATCAAGTAGCAGATGAACTATCCCAGTCCAGTCATTTGTCCAATCAGATGAGGTCGTGCAAAGCCTTCATCAATGGCCCACCCAACAATCAGCGTGCAGTTACACCACATCATCAAGCAGTTCCTAGATTTATGTAATTTGTTAAGTTAGTTAGGCTAAAAATAGATTTAGCACGTCCTGATCATTAATGACAGGATCGTTTGTAATTTGAGTTATTAATACTTCACCTTTCGATGTATTGAGGGTTGTTGATCTTCACACCTTGAAGCTATCAGACTGCAATATTTTTGAAGAGATCTTCCATTAATAAAAAAAGGAGGCACTTTTACAGGATTCTTGCATGTATTCACTGGTGATGTTTTTCTCTCTAACTTGGATGTTATTCTCGCTTTGTTATCATATTGTTTTCTGGATCAAATCTTTAGAAGTAACGAAAGTTGCAGGATTTATCTTGTATACCCTATTTCTGACTCGAAAGATTTTAGTGTTTTATCTTCTGGTGTTTTCAATAAATAAATTCTTAACTGCTTCTTTGTTGAAATTATCTTTCTTATCTTTTCTGCTATTCATCATTTATGCTACTGAAGGATCCAGTGATTATATTATCTCACCCTGTGAAAGTTTCCCTTTGCGTTTCTGATTTGGATTTCTTATTTTATTCAAGACACAGACCCCATAGCCCAATGTATGTGTAGACTATCTCAACCAACTCGACCAACACTATAACGACAAAACCAACCTATTTATTTACCTAGCCTAATATTTAAAATTTGAAACATAGCTAAATAATATAGAGAGATCCCTCTCTGAAGTTGGAAGGGCTAGATCCCAGCTTCAAAAGCAGTTGGATAAAGTTACATTTTGTGGATTTCTTCTGTTGTTAACCTCTAGGAAATTTACAAAGTCCTAACAAGATCAACGGAAAATAAGCACTAAGCCAGCTGAAAACGATGATGAGAATAATGAAAATGAAGAAAAACAAATCTCAGAGTCACAATAAGATGATGAATGAGGTGGAGAAGAGACACTTGGACAAGAAGATTCAGGAAAACAATCAACATCAAATCCTTCCTCCATAATTACTCAAATGAATCATCCTGAAATTCATATAATTGGTGAGAAAGACAAAGGTGTAGAAACCAGGAGAAGGATAATCAAAGACACCGAGCAATAACATATAGCCTTCATATCCATGGTGGAACCCAAGAAATTTAATGAATCCAGTAAAGACATAAATTGGTTAAAATCAATGAATGAGGAACTGGACCAAATTGAAAAGAATGTCACTTGGGAACTTGTTCCTAGGCCAGCAAATAAAAATGTAATAGGATCCAAATGGGTCTACAAAAATAAGATTAATGAGCAAGGAAATATTGTAAGAAATAAGGCTAGATTGGTCTACAAAGGATATGCTTAGATAGAAGGACTGGATTTTGATGAAACATTTGCGTCCATGGCAATATTAGAAGCTATTAGAATGTTTCTTTTCTATCCTTTCATAAACAGTTTAAAGTCTATCAAATGGATGTCAAGCCAGATTTTCTAAATGGATATCTAAAAGAAGAAGTCTATATGGAACAACCAGAGGGTTTCCAACTGTCAAATAACCCTGACTTTGTCTGCAAGCTGAAGAAAGCCTTATATGGGTTGAAACAAGCTCCTAGTGCCTGGTATTATAGACTGGATAAGTATCTTCAAGACAAAGGGTTCAAGAGAGGAACAATTGACAACAATCTATATATCAAAACATAGGGTAATGATTTTTTCATTGTGTTGGTCTATGTAGATGACATCATCTTCAGAAGAAATAATGCTTCATTGGTACAATGGTTTGATTATGTCATGCGGTATGAATTTGAAATGTCTATGATAGGGGAACTGCCATTTTTCTTGGTCTGCAAATTACTCATAGGTCTGAAGGAATATTTCTTTCTCAGGAGAAATATCTAAGAGAAATGTTGAAAAGGTTTCAAATGGAATATTCTACACCTATGAGAACACCTATGGTCACTGGATGCAATTTGAGAAAGGATGATGACTCACCTGATGTTGATCAGAGTTCATATAGGTCAATGATAGGAATCCTATTGTACATCACAGCATCCCATCCAGACATAATGAATGTTGTTGGAATGGTAGGAAGGTATCAGGCTGCACCTAAACAGAGTCATTTGTTAGTTGTCAAAAGAATATTCAGATACTTGAAAGGAACAATGAACTATGGCCTATGGTATCCTAGGAATCATAATTTTCAACTATCAGTCTATTCAGATGTTGATTGGGATAACTGCGTGGATGAAAGGAAAAGCACGAGTGGAGGTGCATTCTTCTTAGGAGATTTCCTTTTTGCATGGTTGAGAAAGAAGCAAGGTTCCATTTCCTTATCAACTATAGAAGTTGAATACATTGCATCTGCCACTTGTTGTACCCAAGTATTGTGGATGATTTAGACACTTATAGACTTGGAGGTAAACTATATTGCACCGATCCCAATTCATTGTGATAATACTAGTGCAATTAGTGTGTCAAAGAATCATGTATCTCACTCCAAGACCAAGCATATACCCATCAAGTATCACTTCTTGAGGGAATAGGTGACCAACATTGTTGCTTCTTTGCATTATATTCCATCCAATGATCAGATTGATGATATCTTCACTAAAATGCTTGCAAAAGATCAGTTTGAGTATCTATGCCAGAAGTTGGGTGTGACCCCGTTATCAAGATAAATAATCTATCTGATCAAGGGAAGAGTGCTCCTAGTATATCTTATTAGGGGGATCACAGAGTCACTCTCTGTTGTCTTTGACATTGATGTCAAAGGGTGAGAAAAAGGTGTTGTATGTATGCTACAGTTGGAGTTCTAAGCAGAATAGTGCAGCCTTTTAGGGTTTCCATCAATGCCAAAGGGGGATATTTTGGGCATGTTTTACATGAAGCGTGTGCTTGTCATTGATGGAAGAACAACATCGACAATGGAAAACAGGAAAATCATAAGCTTGGGAGGAGAAGCTAACATTATGTAGAGATCAAAGATTAGAAGGGAAAGTGCAGTACAAAAAAGTGATCAGGATCAAAATCCTTTATCGTGGATCTGCTTCGAGAGTCTTCACGACCGTCGGATCAAATTAAGTGAAGGATAGGATAAACGTGGCACAAGTTTTGAGAATTTGATTATCTGAATCTCCACCAATTGTCAGATCAAATTAAGTGGTAGGATATGATAAGTAAAGATGGAGAGTCGTTGGATTTAATCCAAGGCAAAGATGCAACAAAGAAAGATCAAGCAGTTGATCTAATATCTTGATCAAACGAACATCATTTGTTTCGGGTCTAAATATGTGACGAGGTTACACTCCAGAAAAATATCACTTCAAGATTTTTCAATTTGAGATTTGAAATTCCTGAAGTCCGGAGAGTCGGAGTAAATTTCAACCATTAGATCCAGAGCGATACGTGGCGACGGATCGTGAGCTTCGGAGAAATCACTTCGAGAGTTCCAATTTGATATTTGAAATACCTGAAGCTTGGAGAGCCAGAGAGACGAAACAAATTATCAACCGTCGGATCATCCGAAGAAGATCTCAAGCATTAGATCGTCCGAAATGAATAAGGACCATCGGATCTGGAGAATATTATTCTGACTGTTAGATCAAGGAGATGAATATGTGTCACATCAAGTGACCACTTCAGCAAACCACCTCAGTAAGGACATGTGTAATACCTTATCAACAAGGACCTGTGGCAACCACTCGACTCGTGCCAAGTCAACATGTGACGTGTGTAACTTTACATCACTCCAAAAGTTTTACCACCAGCAAATTCCCTAAGTCCTGAAGTCCTGAATGTTGAAGTCCTGAAGTGGATATGATTCTTCTGATCTGAAGATCACTTCAGGTGCATTCTCAACCAATGATCTAGTACAGTGGAAGTACAGTGTAAGTGGAAGTGTTAACCGACAGCAAGCAGTCTCCACCACCTATGACTTATTTAGTAGGTGACCACTCCGGAGGAGAATGAAGTAGGGATCAGCCTAAAGTTTCGAAGGGCCAAAGTCACTTATGATCATTGATCATGTAGGAGGGTATGTTTCAATAGATCATTGACTTCAGGTGAAACTACTCCGGGAAAACGCAAAGGAGGAAGGTTTGAAATTCCCGAAGGCCAAAGTCTTGGAGCAGAGGATAGTCATTGGATTAAGGAGGACAGGTGTTTGCATATCATCAACTCTAGAAGATTGACGTACAGAGGAAAGAAGGGTTTGAGAGCTGAAACTCCCAAAGCTTAGATCACGAAATAAATCACAGTCATTGATTTAGGAAGGTTAGATCTAATCCGTAAATCTTGAAAGAACAAATCTAAATTGTCAGTTCAGGAGCACCGTCAAGATCATGAGATCGATGGTCCCGTTGCATTGCATGGATTGAAGGTGCATGGATTTTAATAAGTTGAGGGTTGGCCACAATCAAAACCATGATTTTGGAGAAAGGACACGTGGAGTCTCGAGGTAAATTGCGGAGCGAAAAGTAGTTTGATTCAAACCACCTTTGGATGCACCCGCAATCGCGTGGTCACATGAGATCATCGCCAAAGGTCATATCGAAAAACGGAGCTAGCACTCACTAGACCGAGATCACAAAGTGACTTTTGAATAAGCGTCTATTCATTGTCGATGGTCATGTAAAGGAAGGGGATTAGAAGCCAAAGAATCCAAAAAGGACTGACTATAACTACCAGAGAAGATGAACAGTTGCAACTGCCAAAGAAGCCAAAGAATCTCAGGATAACAGCTACTAGTGATGAATGGGTTCAGGATATCTGCTAGAGAAGCCGAAGAATCTTTGGATAATGGCCACTAATGATGAAGAAATTCATCATAAACGCCAGAGAAGACAAAGAGTTGCTATGATGATCATGCAGAGGACTTGGCGTGTGAAAGACATGCAGAATGATGAAGAGAGAGTTATTTTTTGATAGCTAGGGATGTGAGTAGAAAGAGACGGTGTGCATGACCTAAAGCTAAGAGGAGAGGCGCAACATATAGCATGCAAAGGCAACACAGAGCATAAAAGGCAGAAGAGAATTTGAACAGGAAAAGGTGTGCAAGAGGAAAAGAGTAGAGCATAGAAGCAGAAAGATGCAAAAGCGGAATAGAGCATAGAAGATGAAGAGGGCAGAGGATACATGGAGTTGTAACAGACCATATCAGAGATAGAGAAAGTAATTAAAGTTTTGTAGCATTCAATCAAGGTGGTAGGGTGGTGCTAGGGAGGATTGTAGTCCTATAAATTCTAGTTGGTGCTAGAAGATATTCTGGGAATTGGTGCTTCCATCTAGTTGGTGCTAGAGAAATCTGAGAGTTGGTGCTCTCTACAAGTTGTATCTTTCTATCAGAGGTTATAGCCTCATATTTCAGTTGGTGCTCAAAGACTATGATGTACATGAAGGTTGGAGCTTGATTGACATCCGAAGAAGAAGAGTTTTTCTCCCTTTATGGGTTTCCTCATGAAAATCTGTGTCTTTGTGTATTCTGTGTGTTTGATCAAATATTTTATATCTATGCATGTTAAGTTATCAATAACACATTAAATAATAATCTATAAAGATTCATAAAAGAACAAGAAAAGTTTCAATCTTATATTATAACTGATTCACCTCCCCTCTCAGTTATTTTTCCAACATATTGTTGAACATTTCACATTTGAGAACACGTTGTTTGAATTCAATTCCATAGATAACTATTTAAGTGCGATTTTATTTTTATGATTTTTTATTGGTTGACACCAATGTAACCTTGAGTATATGGCTCTTTTCAAACTCAACTAATTTGCAATGAAAAATTCTTTTAAAGTTATCTAATGACCTTAACCACATGTTTCTTTTACTTTCATCTTGTAAATTCATGGTTATCTTCTATCCTTATATTAGATGAAGGGAGACAAAAATATGTGTTTTGAGAAAGTCTATTTATCATAAAATCTTGCTATATTTATTTTATTTCTGTCAATGATTGGAACTACCTAGTCCTTTCTCAAGATTTAAAGAGTATTTGACTATCTCTACATATTTTAGATTTCCTAGGAAGTTCAAAATAATTTCAAAGTTTTGTTGTGTAACACTCCCCTCCTATTTCACTAAGATAAACAATAATATTTGTCTAATAATAAAAAGGATTACCACCTTTGTAAAGGTGAAGGGGAGTTCTCTTTGAGTCCCCTAAGGATTTCCCCTCAGTTTTGGTTCTTTTAATACAAGAAGAAGCGTGAGTTTTTATTTAACATTTGGTTGGCCTAGCACATGATTGATATTTCTCTCTATTGATCAGTTCCATAACTTTTTTTGATGCTTTGGGATATGAGTTTTTAAGCATATAATCATAGCTTGTATCCTACCATACCCTACTCACTTAATTCAATTAGATACATTTAAAGAAGAATGAAAAAATCATAGATTTTAATCTCATATTATTTAGAGTGCTACAAAAAATATGAGAATCACAATGCTCCAATGACTAGTGATATTTGGATGTTACAAGAATTCCATGCTAGAAAATGTAAATTATTCACTAAAAGTTGCCTATATAGATACCCTAGAAGCAACTATGAGAAAGATAAAAGTGTTATACATGTATTTTCTACCATAGGCCTTAAAATGATGTTATTAGATGTTATGAGGCTGAATTACATAATTGAGAAACAATCTCATAATTATTTGACAAATAAATAATTATGTTGACACAATTTCATAATTATGAAATAAGAATCATTTCATGATTGAGAAAAACTCATAATTGAGAAGAAAGTTCATAGTGAGTTGGAAAAAGCTCATAATTGAGCATGGAGCTTGAGAAAAAAGATCAGAAGAGAGAAAAATCTCATAATAGGTTGGAAAAGTTCATAATTGAGACGGAAGTTGTGCATGATTTGTAATTGCTTAATTCACATACCATTAATCATATCTATGACTTGTATCCATCTAATTCACATGCCATCAAGCCTATCTCCAAGATCTTCTAAATTATATAAGAAGAGGACTAATCAAAGATATGGGAGGATCTATAGTTTGAGAATAATTATGCCACTGAAGAGAAATCAAGAGTGGCAAAGGAAGGAACTCTGGGAGCTTGGAGCCGAAAGGTACCTCAATAGTCTCGAGGTAACACATCTAATGTTGTACTTTCTTATTTTCAATATATAGGTCTATGGTGGTTTTCATGCTAAGAAAGTTTGAGAATGGTACATGGTGTTGTATGTGTGTGTAGGAAATCAATTACAGGAGCTCGAGTGAAAACTTTGATCTGCATCATCCGAGATACGATAGGACAACCACTAGGTAGAGGTAAGACCCATTCTCCTCTCTTGTTAGTATAATTGAACCTATGAATTACTAGATCTAGAGAAAACTCCATTATGTTCTATCCAAATTTTGTCACTGATATCCATTAGTTCATTGAGAGGGCTCACCTATCTATAGGAGAGTTTCCTCTACAACATAATTGGCGACTCCACTGGAGAATAACTTTGTTTTATTTCTTGGTTTTTAAGGAGTTTTCCTTTAAAATAGAAGAAAGAGAATGATGGAATTTAGATCAAATAATGTAACTTTATATGGAGAATACAAAGGAAATAGTTGTATATTTGAGTTCCTATGAAAAAATTGTCCCAATTCAAAAAAAAAATTGTCCAAATCAGAGTCCGAAAAGAGAAATTATCGCTAATTTAAAATCAAATATTTTATGTTTTTCCATGATGGCTGCATGGATTGCTTGGATAATATATTTTGAAAAAGAATTCAGATTGCCACCATATCACTGCCATTAGATAGAGGATTTTCTAAGATTTCTTTTGACATATGATATGAGATGTTTAAGATAAATATGAAGTGCACTACATCCCCTCTAAATATCTACTCTCAAACTCTAGGGAAACCTACATTTGTTTTGGCTTGCGAATAGTGACCTTGTCGAAAATGTGCTACTTTTGATTTTTATATCTTACTGTATATTAAAATCTTTGTTTCATTTACATCTCAATTGAAATATTAAAAAAAAAAAGTGCATTGCATAAGTATTGCTTGTGAAATTTTTGGGTGTTGCTTCTTGTATTGACATTGACTCATGAGTAGTGACCTCGTCAATATCTTTTTTTTTTTGTGAGTAAAAAAAGTGGGTCCTTAAATTAATTCTAGCTGAGAGATTACAAAAAGACCTTCATCCTATCTACTTAGAGAGATGCATGCATCGTATCTTCTTGCAAAGTTTCTTGCAACTTGTCTTCTTACAAAGATGCCTGCAACTTATCTTCTTACAGAGATGCTCGCATCCTATCTGCTTACAAAAATGCCCGAACCTTATCGGTTTACAAAATTTCCTAAGATCAATGGGGATGAATCAACTATTTTGATCTCCTTCTTGATTTCACGACTTCATGTCTTGGCCAGATTGTCGTTTCAGATCTTCTTGAGCACCAACAATCCAGTTCTGCTTTTGTATTTCGTGATTTCACAGCTTGGGCTGACAGCTGCCTCCATGCTTTGAACTCCTGATAGTCGAGTTCTCGAAATATCCTCTCGTCTGATCCAAGCGACCAGATCGATGATTCAGATCTCCTCTAGCATGAGCGGTCCAGATTCACTTTCAATTTTCGTGATTTCACATTTCACAAATTCACGACTTGGGGGTGTAGCTGCCTTCATGTTCCAAGCTCCCGAAACCTGAGTTCCCAAAATTTTCTCGCGTCAAATCCATGGGATCAAGTCAACGATTGAGATCTCCTCTAGCACCAATGACCAAGATTCACTTTCGTCTGTCATGATTTCGTGACTTGGGAAGACATCCCCCTCTATACTCCAAACTTCTGAGACCCGATTTCCAGATATGTGCTTGCATCAGATTTATGGGACCAAGTCAATGATTGATATTTCCTCTAGCACCAATGGTCCAGTGTCGTCCTCGCATTTCGCAATTTTTCATTTCACAATTTTGCGACTTGGGCATACAACCCCCTCTATGCTCCAAATTCCCGAAACCCAAATTCCCGATGTAAGCTCACGTCAGATCTATGGGACCAGATTGACTCCTTTAGCACTAACGATCCATATCTACCTTTGCATTTCACGATTTCACATTTCACAATTTCATGACTTGGGCATACAACCCCCTCTATGCACAAAATTCCCAAACCCTGAATTCCTGATGTATGTTCATGTCAGATCAATGGAACCAAATCGACGGTTGTGATATCCTTTAGCACTAGCAATCCAGATCCACCTTTGCATTTTTCTATTTTTCATTTTGCAATTTCGCGACTTGGCAGACAACCCCCTCCATGCTCCAAAATCCTGAAACTCGAGTGCCCGAGATTCTCTCGCATTAGGTCAGTGGGACTAGAACAATGGTCCATATCACCTCAAGCTTCAATGGTCCAGATCCTCTCACTCTTGTTGCAACTTCGCTAATTTGGGAAGTAGCAGCCTCTGTGCTTCTGACTCCTGATTGCCAAAATTACTAAATCAACTACCAACTTGTGCTCTTCTTCATTTGCTTATGAGTTTCTGATCATTTCTAATTTTGAGGAGAATATAAGTTGAAGAAGGTGGAGCCCCATCCAGAATAGGGCCATCCATTTGAGCAAGCTCCTCGCATTGGAGCCAAAGGGGAGAGCATTGGGACTTCCAGGAATCATGGAGGATGATTTGTTACATAGAATCAACCCCTGTATTAGCCAATATGTCCGCAACTTTTTTTTCACTTCTCTGAATGTGAGAAGGGGTTAGAGTTAGAGAGGGTCTGAGAAGAGCCTGGAAGATGTAAAGAGGACTAAGGAGGTGCCAGCTGGGTGTGATTTTCCCTGGATCTCGTCCATTTATGATTTTTGTTTCCAGGTTTATTATGATTTTGGATTCTACTTCAATGATCAAGCAGGTGAGGTTTTGATCTAGTGCTAATTTCACTCCTTTGATAAGACCCCAAAGCTCTATAGAATTGTTGGTATCATATCCGATATTTTTGGAGATGAGGCTTTGAATTTGGCTGATGTTATTTCTTATGACTGCACCATAGCCCAAGTGTTCTGGATTGCCTTTTGAAACACCATCAAAGTTGACCTTATGGAAGCCTTGTGAGGGGGGAGCCACTTAGAGGGACTAATGGATTTTGAAAAAAGGGGGGGCTGTTGTGGAGGGGTGGAAAGTGAAAAAGAGAATCCACCAACATTGAGGAGAAATATCTCACCTAGGTCATTTGGGAAGTCGTCCTTGGTCCATGAATACAAATGAAGAGTTTCCTGGAGATGCAAGAGGATTATGATCTAGAGAATGGAGGGAGGATAAAGATGGGAGTGAAATATTCTTCTATTTCTCTCTTTCCATAGTTGCCAAACTATGAAGCCTGGTAAGATTTTCCAGGTTCTGTTCAGGATAAGGCTTTTGAAGGGATCAGAGCCCCAATCCCTGATGGTGCTTATGATGTTGTTTTTAACTTGTCTAGTTCTTCTAAAGAACTGAGTGGCTTGGTTCCAGATGTTCTCACTGAGTGAGCAGTCATTTAGGAGGTGCTCCATGGTTTCTGCATGGAGATGGCAGAGTTGGCAGATCGAGGGTCCAATGAAGCCTCGTTTTTGAAGATTTTCCTAGGTTAAGATCTTGTTCTGAAGTACAAGCCAGAGGAAAGTAGATATTTTCAGCCAGAGTTTTGATTTCCATATTTTTGTCTACATGTTATCTTTCTGAAGGTTATGGAGCTTCTCCTGAAGAGTGTTTCCCTCTTTGAGAGTGAAGCTTCCATGAGGGGTGTATCCCCATCGGAGAATGTCTTGGTCTGTTCTTTTTCGAATTCACCTTTGGGTTGTAGCTTGTTTCTAGTGCTACAGGTCACAGTCCATTGCCACTTGGAGTTCTTGATTAGTATATTTCCATCTTCGCCAGGGAGAGATGTTGGGGGTATCTGTCCACAAATATGCCACTTTGAGAGTGGCCAGATCTTGAATGTGATTTTCGTAGGATTGTAGATTTTTGTCCAGTTTTAGGGGTTGCAGTTGCTGCCAGGAGTCCGTCTAGAATAGGGAATTTTGTCCATTGTAAACTTCGTAGGAGGCATGTTCCTGTATCAGTGGCCAGTTTTTCCAGACCGCATTCTAGATGTTGGAGCCTTTGATTTTCCCCTGCATTCTTATGAGTTTATTTTGATGTGTGTTTGGGGCGTATTTGCATTTCCAGAGTTGTTCCTAGATCTCTACTGGTGTTTTGACCCATCTCCACCAAACTATTGCTCCCATGGTGCTGTTTAATTTTCCAGGGTCCCTGAGGCCCAGACCACCTGAGGATTTGGGCTTGCATACCTTGTCCCAGCTAACAAGGGCCCATTTTTTGTTCGGGTTGTGGCCATGCCATAGAAAGTTTCTTTGCATATTCCATATTTTCTTTATGACTGATTGGGGGTTAGCTAGGGCTGAGAAGAGGTAAGCTGGGATGGATTGGAGGACTGACTTTAAGAGAACCAGTCTAGCTGGAAGGTTGAGGGAGAGAAAGGTCTAATTGTTGATACGGTTGGTGATGGAGAGTAAGAGGGAGTCCCAGGAGATGTTTATGGCTACTAAGTCAGAGAGAGGGAGTCCAAGGTGGCGAGAGGGCAGAGTGCAAATAGGGGTATTCAAAAGTTGAGAAAGGTGTTGTTGGATTGCTACTGGAGTATTAAAAAAGAAGTGTTGTGATTTGGCTAGATTAAAGGTGGTGTCAGAGGCTTCGATGAACTTGGAGAGGATGGAACTTATTTTGGTTTCTTCTTGCATGGTGGGGGTTTTCATTAGCAGTGAGTCATCGAAAAATTAGTTGTGGGAGGTTGTCGGCTGTAATCCATGAAGGGGGAGGCCATGGAGGGATCCATTTTGAATTGAGGCCTTGATATAGTGACCTAGACCTTCAACCATTATGAAAAAAAGGAAAGGGGAGAGAGGGTCACATTGCCTTATTCCTCTTGTGGGGGATAAGGGTTGAGAGGGGACACCATTGATGAGGATCGAGAAAAATCTTGAGGAAATGAGTTTCATTATATAGGAAATCCAATCCTTGTTGAAACCAAAAGCCGATAGGAGAGATTTCATGTATTTCCATCTTAATTTGTCGAAATATTTTGAAAGGTCAAGTTTTAGAATCATACCTGGAGTGTGGGTGATTTTGAGCGAGTGAATGATTTCATGGACAAGAATGATGTTGTCCATGATTTTCCTTCCTTCAACATATCCTGATTGCTCCTTTGAGATGATGAAGGGGATAATTAGTTTAAGTCTCAGAGCTATGACCTTGGAGATGATTTTGTAGATCACATTGTAAAGAGATATGGGTCTGAAGTTATTTGGATTTGCGACCCTTTCTTCTTTGGGAATAAGAGTTAGGAAAGTGGTGTTTAGTGATGGAAGAACTTTTCTTGAGCTGCGAGATTCCTCCACCAGCTACCACACTTCCTCCCTTAACACAGGCCAACAGGAGTTGAAGAAGTTTGTTATGAAACCATCTGGACCTGGAGCTTTGCATTTGGGTAGCTCTTGAATGGCCTGATCCACTTCAACTTGCGCTATCGGTGTCATGAGAGCTTCATTCTATTCTTGGGTGATTATATTTGGGATATTTTGGGTCACCCTCTCTATTGTCGAGGTGCGGTCCACATTGGGTTCTGAGAGGAGATCCTTGTAGAAATATGTCAGTTTGTGTGTTATTTCCCGATGAGTTAATAGGGTGTTTCCTTGCGGTTCATCCATCTTTGTGATATGATTGATGAGGCGTCTGTGGATCATGGAGCAGTCGAAGAATTTGGTGTTTTTCTCTCCCTCATTGAGCCATTGAACCCGAGATTTATTTCTCCATAGGATATTTTTCTTCTTGTGTCTTTCTTCTAGTTTCCTTTTGAGTTCATTATCATCCTGTTGTTGAGTGATTGTATATCCTACCTGAATGATTTGTCCTTGAAGGTTCTCTAGTTTATGTTCCAACATTTTCCTTTCATGGAAAATGTTCCCAAAGACCTCTTTGTTCCATTTTCGTACCTGTTGTTTGAAATATTTGAGTTTTTTATGGAAGCAATACATTTTTGTGCCTTTCTGAGTTTCCACAGTGCTCCACTAGTGATGGGATAGCTCCTGGAAATCTAGATGGGATAGCCAAAATTTCTCAAATCTGAAGGGTTTAAGCTTCGGGGTTTTAATAGTGTCAACCCAGAGCTAAACCAGCCAGTGGTCCAAGCCTGCCTTCGGGAGGATGTTGGACTTTGATATGGGGCCTTATAGAAGGAGAGTTTCCAAGATGAGGAAGCAATCAAGCCGTCATGTTATTTGTTGTGACCTGATCTTTTGTTGGTCCAGGTGTAGGTGTCGTTACCATTCTCAATATCTACCAATTTGATGTTTTCTATGAGTTCCTAGAATTTTGCATTGTCCTGCTCCAGGCATTCCCCCCCCCCCCCTTGTTTCTCCTCCGGCATGGGGATCATGTTGAATTCGCCCCCTATTATCCATCACTTGTATTTTGCTAAAGAACCTAGGTAAGCTAGGCTCTGAAGAAATAGGTCTTTATCTTGGTTGTTCTGCGGTCCATAGGCATTTGTGATCATCCCCTCCTTGTCCGAACCAATGGCTCTGTATTGTGTTGTGATGGTGCATGGGGTGGAGAGGCCTTGATCAAGGATGACTTTAGTAGGATTACATAGGATGTCCAGGCCTCCTGAAGTCCCTTTGGAGTCCGTTTGATAGGATTCATAGTTGCGCCAGCATATTTTGATGATATCTTCTGCAGTTTGCCCTGCACATTTTGTCTCTTGAATCAAGAATATATCAGGGTCTTCCATTTCGATGCAGTTTCAAAGAATCCTTTGTTTGGATATTCCATTTAGGCCTATGATATTCTAGGTGAGGATCTTCATAGTTAACAATTTGTTGGGTGGGAAAAGGAGCTCTCCAAGAGCCTGTGGATTTGTCCCTAGTTGATCATGTAATTTCCTACCTCCCTTATTAGCTGATGAGCCAATTTTATGCCCCTTCATTTTTTGTCTTTTGGTTATTTTCTTGGATATGGGTTTAGGTCTGTGTTGATCCCCAGCCTAGATGTAGCCCCTATTGACGAGTCCAGAAATACTTTGTGAACTTTCCTAAGTTGGTCCTCTGGTAAGGTTTGGAGATCCTTCTTGTTTAGCGCTTCCTCTAACCTGTCTAGGTCAATTTCTGCCAGGTCCTGCTCATCCATTGACATGGTTGTATCTTCTTCTCTTTCTGGTGCTTTCTCTGAAGTTGGGTGAGTTTGTGGATCTACTTGGTTTGTTGGGGTTTGATATTATTGTGCCGGCTAGTCTTCCTTGTGCTTGTTGGGCTCTTTTCATGCAGTCTTGTGTGGCTTTTCCACCTCTTCTACCTATGGGAGGCGGTTAAGGGATTCAAATGAGTTATTATTTAGGTTCTTTCTTCTATTGTTGGTTGTGGGCTTCTTTTGCACTTGTCTTCTTCGATTTTGAACCTAAGTGAATCCTTCCTTTGGTTTTTCTTTAGCTTCCTTCTTTGGGTGGGCATTGAGAGGGAAATATCTGAAAAGGTGTCCATGTTCATGGCATTTTTGACATATGAAAGGGATGTTTCCATAGTCTATGGTTTGGACCCATTCCTCATCTTGGTATTCTAAAGTAATTGTGCCTGACAGAGCTTTGGAGATGTTCATGTAGACACATATCCTAGAATAAGAGGTGTATTTTCTTTGTTTAGTAGCTTCGGAAGATTTGACATATTTACCAAGGGTATTTCCTATGCCCAGTAAAATTTCCTCTAACTAGAACTCTTGGGTTAGGGAGTAGAGGTGAATCCATACCGGTGCGTATGCGAAGTTTTCCTTTTCTGGGTAGAAGCGGTTTGTCCAGAAGCATAGGTAGAGGCCAGTCGAGTTGTATAAGTATGGTCCCCCATCAAATATCTGGTCCTTGTCCTCCAGGTTTTAGAATATTATTGTAAATAAACCTTTGGAGCTTAGTTGAAGCTCATAGTCTCCCTTAGGGTTCCACCATGCCTTTATCCAGCGAGTTGGGTCCTTTTTTGAGGGCCAGAGACCTAGAAATTTTCCTACGAGGGAATGGTCTCACATTAACCGCATATCCTCCCCTATCCTGGTGGTTTTGATGAAATACCTGGGCACAATCGGGGCTTGAGGGATACATTTTCCAAGTATCCAGACCCGATCTTCTTTTGTATGCGAGGATTCATCATCTGTGTTTGATTCCTTACTTATGTCCATTTCTTCCTGCACATATTGATCTCGTAAGTGCAATGGTTGTTCAAAGGAAGGTCGGTGTGCTCACGAGTTCTCCGGATCATTGGCAGTGATGTTTCAGTAGGAGGGGGCCTTCTCCCCCTCATCAGTGCCCATACTTCTGAGTTGGTCAATGCTATAGGGTTGAGGCAATCAGCATATTCCGGGGGATTCAGAGAAGGTCGGGGCAGGTGGGAGTTGGGAGCATGAAGAAACCCTAAAGTTGCAGAGCCTAAGAGTTCATCTCAAAAACATGAACTATTGGTAGTATATGTTTTAGTGGATATTTTAACATATTTTCAATATAACTAAAATTCTAGGTGGTGAGACGTTCTAGTGGAGGTTTCTTTATCAGTGGTGACCTTATCAATATCATACAACCCTTTTTTTTTTTTGTTTTTTATTGTGTTATCCATTTTTATTTTCATTATCATTATTAATGAAAATAAAACAAAAAATAAAAAAACTTTTTTTTGCATTGCCTAATCAACAAGGGTTTAGCATTTTGGGTGTTTTTACAAGTTGCATTAGTGTGTTGCTTAGAGTTTTGAGATCTAAAATTATTTTGGAATTCTTGGCAATTTTATGTGGAATGTGATATTGTTGTTTTTCATTGAAAATTTGTGGAAAAAAGAAAACCCCTCTTCTCTCCCTTAGATAGATTTCATTGAAGGAAAATAATTGCATCTTATTCATTCTCATATTTCAACTTTATTTGGGTATGAAAAGAGTCATAACATCATTGAGTCTATTCTATGCCTTCTTGAGTAATCAACAACCATAAAATAAAGTGATTAATCTAAAATCGATTAGAAAATATTTATTTTTAGCAAACCAACATAGTTTATGGATTAGAACCTTGGTGTAGGATGGCCATAAAACTAGAACTAGGAAATCACTAGAGAGAGTTAAAATCCATTAGTGGAAAGGATTTCTTACTGGGAAAGCACTTCTAACACATGTGTCACTAACGAGGTCACACTAGAGCATGTGGGGTGATATCCCCTCCTAACTTTTTTTGGTTTATGTTGAACTACTACGTGTACAGAGGTTTTGGAGTGGAGTGGTCTCACTTCTCTCTGAAATTTCAAGATTTTTCCCCCACCCATACATGTGGTCCCAACCTACAATTGTTCTATTTGGTTTCCAATTGTGAAGTGGTATCGAAAATGACCTTTCCTAAGGAATTATAGGTAATTGTGGGTGGGAAGTACCTATGGTACTTGAGGCAGACGTCGAAGCCCTTTTTCAGTTCCCCTAGAGAGTGCCTGTCTTCACAATGGTACTTGGAACAGTAAGGATTGTTACATGTGGGTTACCATAAGTGTCTCGCCCACCTTCACTAGTCAGGTCTTAGGGACTTGACATGCCCCAAGGGTTGGTTTTTGGATGACCCCCTTTGTCCAAAGGTTTTCCTATTGGTAGCCTAGATTTTCTAGGGGTGTGATCTATGGTTTTAGTGATTAGTTATCCACAGGATAATTGTTTTCTCATTTAAAACATTATATTTCACCATGGTTGACCAACCTCTTCACCGTTCATGTAGATAGCACAAACTTTCTTCTATTAAGGAATATCCACCATCCACTAGGTGGAGGGTATTTTCCACAATAGATGAAACTAACCCAATAGTCTTAGAAAGTCACTCATTAGATTCATCTGGGAGTGATCATGTGGATATTGAAGTGGTTGAAGAAAGTTCTCCACACAATTTCAACCCCCCTTTGACTAGGAATTTTAACAATGAACTCATTCAAAAGAATAGACTCTTTCATTATCCTTTTTCCTACTTTAGCCATCACCTAATGTGAGGAATGAGTATGTCATCTAGCATGGGAGGACCATTTCCTTCATCACCTAATGCTATGGGAGGATTCTCTTTGACTTATCCCTTACCATAAATTAGTGGGATATGTTATTCTACCACCATTCCTAGTACATTTGGTTTTTCCATGTGGGAAATACCATGTAATATCCCTCCATTTTAAATATTTAAATAATTTTGAATAATTGTGATTTTGGATTATTATGTTGAGAAATAATTAAGTTAAAATTATAGCATCATAAACGTTGGATGATGAGGAATTCAGTTATAAAAAGAGAATTATTTAATGGGAGAGTGAAAAAAGGATAAAAACCACTAGGGTAAATATTGTACATGAGGACAAATATAAACCTACTCCCAAAGATGTGGGAAGTGAGGGAACAAGCTAGAAAAATGTTAGGCCAAGACTCCCTAGAGTTAGGGATGAGGCTAACATGAAAAGAAAGACCTAGGCAAGCTATTATTCTTCTTGGTAACACAAGAGGATAGACAAATATAGAGGAGGCATTACGTTGCTGAGTAGTTGTGCAGGAATTGAACTTAATGATGGTTCTGAGAAAGAGTCAAGTTATGGAATTTACCTGGAGAATGTTATTGAAATTTTTAGTCCTTGTGGAATAAAGAATTGGGCTTGGGGGTGATAGGAGCAAGTAACTTGGATGATCTGGTCTATGGTTGGGAGGATATGGATTCTCTCCTAAGTTTGTCGACAATATTTCTTTTTAGATTAGATATGTTTTCCTATCTTTATTTCATATTACTACTACTTATTAATAGTCACAGTCATAGTTGGATAAAAACATTTATTTTGAAGTAACTAGAGTAATAATATGAGTTTAATCTCTATAAAGAAAAGAAAGATTTTGTATTTTTTTAGGACTTTTGTGATCAGTCCTCAACAATATTCTTTAGTGTCATTATTTATTGCTACTAAAAAAAATGATCAAAATAGAAATATTAGTAAACCATAAAGTTGCTAGCTGAGATCATTCTTGTATATACTTTTATAAGAATAATAGGATTCCAAATACTTCTATTATTTTACTTGCAAATAGAATTTACATTTCTTATCTAATTTCTGTAGAAAAAAATGTTGATTAATTGGGTTGGTTTTCATTAATGTCAACCCTTGAACAAAGTACGGTAGAAAATTCCAGTAGCACAAAGGTTTGGGTAATGGACCCAAGTTTGTTTGATGGATAATGGTATGAGTTTTGATATATTTGTAGGAAATAATATTATATATGGATAGTACATGTCATGCCATTTCCAGTGGTATGTGGAACGTCACATAACTCCTCACGGTTAGAGAGTTATGACCATGTGAAGTTGGAGAACCCTCATGAGTCATCTAGAAGCCCCAAAAGGTCAAAGTAGTCAAAGTGGTTGCAAAGAAGAATTTATTTAAATGATAAAGTGAATTGATGAGTGTAACGAACCCCTCAACCAACCTGAGGTCGGGTAGGCCACTCCAGAGCAACCACTCATGCTCTGACGCCAGTCGCTAACATTCCCAGCTAAGAGGTCGGGACATGCTACTCTAGGGAATGTCTTTCGTTCCCTTACTGCAGAACATACAGTAGCATACCCAATAGTCAACTAAGCAATGCCACCTAAATTTACTCTTTAGACTGCATGCAACTAAAACATATACATACAACACTCTCGCGGAAGCTTTACTTCTAAACATAAATAAACCATTACTTTCTGTAACATACGACTTTTATATTAAAATAATAGTAATTACCGATATGCCTCATTTACAGGAAATTACCCATAAGCACACAAGCAACATAGTCACATATATGATAAAATCGTAACATGGGTATGTAAATAACAAAACAACATATCCATATATCATACAATTGGTACTTATCTTAGAAATGTTTTCACCAACTGCTTACAGACCGTCCACAAACCTCCCATCCATAGACTACATTGTTCATCACTCTCAACAGTGAATCACCCCTGAGCTGGGACTGAACTCCACCCAGGGTAAGGGATTCCTATCCAGGCTAAGTCTCATGGACAACAGGAAAGACTCTGTCTCAGGTGCTCACTCAAATAACAGCCTACAACCTCTCATTCCCCACATGCCTGTCCCACCCAAGGAAGTGTACCCCTTCTCTGCTCAACAGTCCCTCGGTTGCCCCACTTCCCTTCCAGGGCTTCAACAACAGGCCAGACTAGAAGTCTCAGATCACTGTAGCTGCAGTCTAGCACCAACGAAAATCAATCCACAACAATTCTCTCACCCAGAAAACTGCACATGGGCCTGACAACCTACTTCTTCAATCTCGATCCAAGCTAACCAGGTACACCAACCAAAAGGGATGGGAAAACGGGTTTCAGAAAGGTGGAATGGTTGTCTCTAGGATAACAGAATGTATGAGTGAAAATGGTCATGGAGTCATTGACTGGATAAATGAGTGTGTTTTTTTGGAATCACTCTGAACTCTCTATCAAAAAAATGGTCCCCTGGTGGTTTCCCCCTGTTTTTCGCTCGTCTCCTCCCTGAATCCCCCTCTGGGCTAAGTTTCCCCATGATATGAATCCATGTCCCCAACTTGACACTTGTCATATCGGAAGTTACTTTTTGTCCACTTGTCCCCAACTTTAGAACTTATGATAAACTAATTATCCATACTTTATGCTTTAGGAAATATTAATATAATATTCCTTGACTTTTGGCCCTCCCTTACCCTAACTGGTGAAGTTCAGTCCCCCATCTCTTTTATCATGTTCGGTCTGTGCACAGTGATGTATTTTATATTAATCATGAGTCAAGTACAAAGTAGGCACATTGGCCCTTGACATCTAGGCATGCTGGCCTATTTCCAAGACATAAGCATTCCGGCTTATAATACTGGCTCACCAGCCTATAACGCAAATTATATACACAAAGGTTCATTGAACTTAATATCGCACACACTTTGTTACTGCATGATGTATCCTCCATCATTAAGGTTGTCTGCACCGTAGTTACTGCGCACGGTATTTAGAATGTGCACATTACATCCTTTTACTGCGCAGTATATGCTCGCACCATGCCATGAAAGGTGTATTACAAAAATGATGTCTAAACATCTCACTAGCTTAAATACACTTGGATTATATTTACATTTGGGTTCGGTCGAGGGATATTACAATCCCCTCCCCTTATTTATGCACTGTCCTCGGTGCATCATGTATCCATATACAACAAAATTTTCAAAATTCTTCAAAAAGATGTGGGTACTCTGCCCGCATTGCACCCTCATGCTCCCAAGTAGTGTCTTCAGGTCCGTACCAGGTCCATTGGACCTTTACAATCCCTATGGCTTGATTTCGTAGTTGTTTTATTTTTTGATACAGGATGCACACTGGATGCACTTGGAAAGCGCCTTCTTACTCCACCTGAATAACATTCCAATCAATAACATGATTAGCATCGGGTATATATTTATTTAGCAATGATACATGGAAGACATTATGAATAGACATAGATGCAAGCAATGCAATCATATAAGCAATGGGACCAATCCTTTCTAGGATTTCAAATGGTCCAAAAAATTTGGCTGCTAACTTGGCGTAGCTCCCCAACTTCAGGGAACTCCTATTAGCTTTCACTTTCAGGAAAACATGATCACCCACTTTGAATTCTCTATGGATTTTGTTTTTATCAGCATAACTTTTCTGTCTGTCTTGGGAGCTTTCAAATTCTACTTAATTTTTAACATTTGGTCCTCCATCTCCTTGAGAAACTCTGGCCCGACTACTGTTCTATCAGCTGGATTATCCCAGCTTACTGGAGTATTTCACCTTCTGTCGTAAAGGGATTCAAATGGGCTCATTTTCAATGATGCCTGATACCCATTGTTATAAGCGAATTCTATCAACTGTAGGTAGTCTTCCCATTTCGATGGTTTGTCCATCACATACATTCTCAACATATATTCTATCACCCTATTCACTCTTTTTGTCTGTCCATCAGACTCGGGATGATAAGTTGTACTAAATTTCAGATTCATTCTGAATCCTTTGAACAATCCTTTCCAGAAATTCAAGGTGAATTTCGGATCTCTGTCAGACACAATCGTTTTAGGAATTCTGTGCAATCGTGCCACTTCCTTCATGAAAATATTAGCAACATCTATTGCTTTGTGAGTAGTTTTTTAGTGGAATAAAATGGGTAGATTTTGTAATCTTGTCCACCACTACAAAAATCAAATCATGTAGCTTGTCTATTCTAGGCAATCCCATAATAAAATCCATTGTCACAACTTCCCACTTCCATTTAGGAATGGGCAAAGGTTGCAGCAATCCTGTTGGGTGCCTATGCTCTGTTTTAACTTTCTGGCACTCCATACACCTAACGATGTATTATGCAATTTCTCTCTTCATACCTGGCCAAAAGTATTGGCTCTTGACCGTTGTTACAGTTTTCTAAAATCCAGGGTTTCCTTCATAAGGATAATTATGCATCTCACATAAAATTATACGTTTCAAGTCCTGGACATTTGGTATAAAAATTATGTTCTTGTGCAGCAGTATTCCATCTACTTACAACTTATAATTATCCATCCTCTGTGGTGTCTTACCTTGCTGTAGCATTGCTACCAATTCTCTATACTGCAGATCTGTATTTGCAACCTCCATATTTTTTCTTTTAATGTCAGTCTGATACATGTTGATTGTTGTAGCATGAAGCTCATGCACCCTCTTGTTGAGTGCATCAGCCACTTTATTTTCTTTCCCTTTGATATGCCTTATATCCAAGTCATATTCACTTAGAAATTGTAACCATCTGCTTTGTCTAGCATTTAGATTTGGCTGATCAAACAAATATTTCAAACCATTGTGGTATGTTCTTAGCTCAAACCTCTTTCCCATGAGGTAGTGTCTCCATTTCCCTAGGGTGTGCACTATAGTTGCCAACTCCAAATCATGAGTGGAATAGTTTCTTTCATGCTCCTTCAACTTCCTTGATTCATAACATATCACAAATCCATTTTGACTGAGGACCCCACCCAGTCCTTCATTACATGCATCTGTGCATACAATGAAATCTTCATTTGGGTCTATGATCCTTAGTATTGGAGCACTTGTCAATAATTGTTTCAAATGTTGGAAACTCCTTTCACAATCCGTCGTCCATTGAAACGTCATACCTTTCCTTTGCAAGGAAGTGATTGGGTGTGTTATCTTTAAAAAATCTCCAATGAATCTCCTGTAGTAACCTGCAAGGCCCATGAAAGATCTGACCTCTTTCACATTCTTTGGTGTTGACCATTCTCTAATGGCTTCTACCTTCTTAGGGTCCACTGCTATCCCATCTTCTGAGATGATATGCCCCAAATAATGAATTTGTTTCTGATAAAATGAGGACTTGCTCAATTTGGCATACAACTGATGCTCCCTTAATACTTGCAACACCATCTTCAAATGATATTCATGCTCTTCCTCTGACTTGGAATATATAAGAATGTCATCCAAAAAGATAATGACAAACTTGTCCAAATACTCTCAGAAAACACCATTCATTAAGCACATGAAAATAGTTGGTGCATTTGACAATCCAAACGGTACCACCATGAACTCATAATGACCATACCTTGTCCTAAAGGCGGACTTTCTAATATCTTCTTCTTTAATTCTTACCTGATGGTATCCTGATCTGAGATCTATCTTTGAAAATATCCTTGCATCCTTCAATTGATCAAAGAGGTCATCATCCTTGGTAGAGGATATTTGTTCTTAATAGTCACTTTATTTAATTATCTGAAGTCAATGCACAATCTTAACATTCCATCTTTCTTCTTCAAAAACAAGACTGGGGCACCCCAAGGTGATACACTTGGGCGTATATACCCCTTCTTCAGTAGTTCTTCAAGTTTCATCTGCAACTCCTTCAATTCTGGTGTACACATTCTGTAAGGAGTCTTTGATATTGGCACTGCTCCAGGCATCAAATCTTTTGAGAAATCAATGTCTCTCCTTGGGGGTAGTCCTGGTACTTCCTTGAATACATATTCAAACTCTTTCAGGACTGCATAATTCTCCAAATTTGGTACCTTGTCTTTAGGTGTCTCCTCCATATGAGCTGCAAATATTTGACATCCTCTTCTATAACATTTCTTCAGCTGTAATGCTGAAATGTCTCTAACGGTTACTGCCCTGGAAATTCCCTGCACTTTATTTTGGTTCCCTTATTCATCCAAGCAAGTGAATGCTTTGTTATGACAATCCAATAGAGCATGGTGTGGGTCCAACCAATCCATCCCAATTAAACAGTCATAGGAACCTAAGGGTAATATGTTCAAATCTGCCTTGGTATTTAGTCCATTCATGTCTATGAGGCAGGACTTAACCATCTCATTAACTTTTCTTCTGGCTCCTGTAGCCAGTTGCACCAACTAGGATTTCGCATGCTTGCTTCTTGGTAATTACAAACTTTCCACCATCTTTGGCTCTATATAACTATGGCTAGCTCCTGAATCAATTAAAATAGCAAGAGTTTGGTTGTTGATCATACCTTCGATTTCAATCATGTGGGACTGATACTCTGCTTGCTTGTTGTCCAGGACTGCATAAATCCTTGGCATATTTATGCCCATGTCCTCTCTATCTCAGCTTGTTGTACATTGTGAACAGCCTTACCTTTTTCACCTCTGTGAGGACAATCTCTGAACCTATGGTCTCCTTTACAACCCCAACATTGCATAGGTGGTTTTCTTGGCCCTTCACTCCCTGTGTCAATCACTCTGGTTTCCTTATGCGTTTTCTACCATTGTGGATTATTTTTGTAGAATGGTGGCTTAGCTCCCTTCTTTCTCTGATCCATCTTGAATTTCTTATTGTCTTCCCAAGCCTTTTGGAAAGCTGGTATTGCTTTCAGCTGGTCATATAAACATTTATCTCTTCTTATGGTCTCTTCTAATGTCTTGGCATCATCATATTGTATTTTGTCACTGATGAACGTTGGCAATCCACTTAAGTACCGTTGAATCTTGATTGTCTCATCCTTAATGAAAGAGACATATTTCAATAGTTCCAAAAACCTTCTCTCATATTCATCTATGGTCATACTTCCAAGCTTGAGTTCAAAGAACTCTTTCATTTTATTTTCATAGTATTTCTTGGTCAAGTACTTCTTCTCAAAATACTTCTTGAATTCTCTCCAAGTAACACTTTTCTCTACAATGTGTTGTACCTACACAAGTTGATCCCGCCACATGGAGGCCTTTCCTTTGAGTTGATAGATAGCAATTCTACCTTCAGCAAGAGAAGAATAATTATGCAATTGAAAATACTTCCTCATGACTAGCAACCATGTTTCAGCATCTTCATCCTTCTTGTGCTCACCATCAAATGTAGGAGGTTTGATTTTGTTCATTTCTCCTTGTAGCTCATCCACCCCATATCTCTTATACCTTCTGATAGGGGATAGGCTTGAGTTGTTGCCTGCTCTCTTATAGGAATTTCTATGGGAATGATGGTGATGTTTACTAGCGCTTTTTACTTCTCTCTTCTCCTCTGAAGATTTGTGACTCTCAGATCTACTTGAGTCACTCTCCTCAGCCAATTTCTTCTCTATTCTATTCAAACCTTCAAATAGTTTCATGTTGAAGTCATCCTGCTGCTCTTTGGATTTCATAAGCCTTTCATTATCAGCTTTATGGCTTTGGACATCCTTCTGCAAATTCTTAATGGTCTCATCCATATTCATATCTTCATTCTTTTCTTCTCCATGTCCGTTGGAGTTCGTTCCTTCCATGCCCAAATGGACATCCATCCCTCTTCTCTTCTCTGGATGACTATAATTCTCATGTGCCTCTTCCATTCCTACGGACTCTACACTGGTCTGTCCTGACCGAGTTGTTGTTAATTCTGCAAAACGTGCAGCCATCGAAACTTATCAGACTAACGAATCAACAATTCATGAGAATATGCACCATTTCAATTCAACATACACATCAACATTATCACTCCTGGTTTCCTAGTGTTATCACCACGACAATTCTAGAGAACACCCAAGTCTCAAGAATGCTGAAGCACAGTGCCTTTCGAGATACACTCGCACAAGAAGGTGGTATTGTTGAAACCGCTTTCGCCAAGACACGGTATTACGTGTCTCAACATGTCAAATCCACCACTCATGGAGCAAGTGACGGCTAGTCAGATCACCCTGCTTCATTCGTTCGGTACGTCGCAACCATGTGACGTCAGCTAAACGCCACCATGTGACGAACTCAAAATCTAATCATTCGAAATGGATTGGTCGAGCATGGAAACCCAACACTCCTTGCACGTAATCTATCTGCGCTTCATAAATGGAGTTCTATAATTACTACTTCTCAAGTATGAAAATATCTATGTATCCATACCTGTAGTAATATTCAAGCTACTTGACTTCCTGCTCTCTGTAGAGACACATTTCGGTATCCTCAACCTGAGATACATGGACAAAGCTAAGTTGAGTGAGACTGGTTATTCGAGCAACATGCTAGGCTTTCCTATGACTAAGGAGGAAAGGGTCCTCGCGCATCTTCTAGCAACTAAATTCCACACAGATCCAGTAATAGACTCATGATTGGAAGTCAGGCTAAATCCCATTATAAAGGATTTAGTCATCAACAGGCCAACCGCCAAGAATATACGGTTGAAGTGACCGAAAGTGTTGGAGAAAATCAACCGCTCTAGTTAGACTCCTCTTTAAAGGCATAGATCGCTAAGCTGAAGTAAGTCTTCAACTAAGATAAGCATGTCTCAGTGAATTTTGAATGGCCAATAGCGGAGGTAAATAGTACCAGAGATGATAGGCCTATTCTTTAGCAGCCCTTTTTACAATAGGCTAATTGCTATCATCAACCTTTTGTAATTTTGTGATTAATATGATTATATAAATACAGAAACAGATTTTAGATTGTTTCATTACAATTTCTATCTAGTGATGTTATGACTCTTGTTTTCTTTTATAAGAGTTTTTCTTGTAATCTTATATTTTATTTTCATCTGTCTAAATCGAAAGAAAATAAAATTCGGAATTCTTTTTAATTAATGCTTCAATGCGGTTATGTGTTTATTTTTCTTTTATCATCATGCAATTTAAACTCAGACTCCTCACCTTCTAAGTGACTTCACACGCATTAACTTGACCTGTTCATTTATATTATCGTACATAGTAATATTACAAGGTAAACGCTTCTCTGCGCACCTAAATCTATTGTGCATTTCTTCTTCGTCGTACCGACTACTTATGTGCACTATTCTGGCATTGTGCGCCAATATCCACTGTGCACAGTTCAATACTGTGCACTGATATTCCACATGCATTTTTTTCCTATGCATGCACCATGTCAAGTTTAACATATTCCTTCGCGCTCAAATATCTGCGCATACTACTGAATACACCGCCGCGAAACAACTTATACTCGTACTTATGCGCGTAACAACAAAACTCCTCTACATTAAGCAATACTTCCACACCCCATGTGCACCTTACTATGTGTGTGCTTACTGCACAAGGCTAATTTCAGTGTGTGCATCTACACATAATAATCTTCTGCACGGTGCCACAATTTACCGTGCACACTAGCACACCACGGTTTTTTGTGCAGTGCCAAACTTACCACGCACACCAGTGCGCCAACCTTTTTTCCAAGGACACTCTATGAATCTAATTCTGGTCACTTCGAAGTTACTTTTCTGTGAATATTCACTTCGATTGTAATTCTTCTGGCCCATCCAAGCTCAGTGTTGAACTATGGCTCTAATACCATACTGTAATGAAACCCTCAACCAACCTGAGGTCAGGGTACGCCACTCCAGAGAAACCACTCATGCTCTGACGCCAGTCACCAACATTCCCAGCCAAGAGGTTGGGACATGCTACTCTAGGGAACATCTTTCATTCCCTTACTGCGAAACATACAGTAGCATACCCAGTAGTCAACTAATCAATGCCACCTAAATTTACTCTTTAAACTGCATGCAACTAAAACATATACATACAACATGCTCACGGAAGCTTTAATTCTAAACATAAAAAAACCATTACTTTCTGTAACATACGACTTTTATATTAAAATAACAGTAATTAGCGATATGCCTCATTTACGGGAAATTACCCATAAGCACACAAGAAACATAGTCACATATATGATAAAATCGTAACATGGGTATGTAAATAGAAAAACATCATATTCATATATCATACAATTGGTACTTATCTTAGAAAGACTATCACCAACTACTTATAGACCATCCACGAACCTCCCAGCCATAGACTACACTATTCATCACTCTCAACAGTGAATCACCCCCGAGATGGGACTGAACTCCACCCAGGGTAAGTGATTCCTATCCAGGCTAAGGCTCATGGACAATGGAAAAGACTCCATCTCAGGTTCTCACTCAACTAACAACCTACGGCCTCTCATTCCCCACATGCCTATCCCACCCAAGGAAGTGTGCCCCTTCTCTACTCAATAGTCCCTCGACTGCCCCACTTCCCTTCTAGGGATTCAGCAACAGGACAGACTGGAAGTCTCAGAGCCTTGTAGATGCAGTCTAGCACCAACAAAAATCAGTCCACAGAAATTCTCTTGCCCAGAGAAATGCTCATGGGCCTGACAACCCGCTTCTTCAATCCCTCTCCAAGCTAACCAGGTACACCAACTAAAAGGGACCGAAAAATAGGTTTCGGAAAGGTGGAATGGTTGTCTCTAGGATAACGGAATGTATGAGTGAAAATGGTCATGGAGTCATTGACTGGATAAATGAGTGTGTTTTTTTGGAATCACTCTGAAGTCTCTGTCAAAAAAATGGTCCCCTAGTGGTTTCCCCCTGTTTTCCACTCATCTCCTCCTTGAATCCCCCTCTGGGATAAGTTTCCCCACTATATGAATGCATGTCCCCAACTTGACACTTGTCATATCGGAAGTTACTTTTTGTCCACTTGTCCCCAACTTTAGAACTTAGGATAAACTAATTATCCATACTTTATGTTTTAGGAAATATTAATATAATATTCCTTGACTTTTGGCCCTCCCTTACCCTAATTGGTGAAGTTCAGTCCACCATCGCTTTTATCGTGGTCAGTCTGCGCACAGTGATGTATTTTATATTAATCATGAGTCAAGTACAAAGTAGGCACATTGTCCCTTGACATCTAGGCACACTGGCCTAATTCCAAGACATAAGCATTCTGGCTTATAATATTGGCTCACCAGCCTATAACGCAAATTATATACACAAAGGTTCGCTAACCTTAATATCGCACGCACTTTGTTACTGCGTGTTGTATCCTCTATCTTTAAGGTTGCGCGCACCTTAGTTATTGTGCGTGGTATTCAGAATGTGCACATTACAACCTTTTACTGCGCAGTATATACGCGCAGCATGCCATGAAAGGTGTATTACAAAAATGGTGTCTAAATAGCTCACTAGCTTAAATACACTTGGATTATATTTACATTTGGGTTTGGCCGAGGGATATTACAAGGAGTGTACTATAATTCAAAGTGGATACAAAATAAATTATTTAAATAATAAAGTTAATGGAGAAAATACTAAGTGGACAAGTGGTTAGAAGTGGGTTAACCCTAAAACAAGGAAAGTGGGTTAAGATGGTTAGAAGATAATTTAAATAATAAAGTGAAGTTATGAGTGTACTATAAGTCAAAGTGGATACAAAATGAATTATTTAAATAATAAAGTTAAAGAATAAATTACTAAGTGGACAAGTGGTTAGAAGTGGGTTAACCCTAAAATAAGGAAAGTGGGTTAAGATGGTTAAAAGGTAACCCCTTGAGGAAGCTACATGAAAGTACAAATAAGAGCCAAGGCTCTCTCATTTTAAACACACTTGAGCATATTGAATATCTACAAGTGATTGAGATAACCAAAGGATATCTAAGTCGAATTTCAAATGGAAGGTGAAGTAAATAAGGTCGAAATTCAAGGGAGGATAAATTCTTTTGATGATGCTTTCTAAGGTATGTTATTTACAGGTCATCTCACCATTTTCACGATAACTTTTTTTAAAAATGATTCAAACCGTGAAATTGGGAGGACATTGAGGAAACATATCCAATAAGTTGTGATACAAATTTCATCTTGTGGGTCATTGTATTTTTGGAGTTACACTCCATGGAAAATAGGGTTTGTGGCTAGTCCTGAAACTAGTCTAAAACAGGTGTTTCTGGTAAAAAAGTCATAACATATTCATCATAGATCCAAATTCAGTAAGATAAAATGTGTTGTTTATTTTAAATTCTGTAGTATTATTGGTACCATTTTCATATCCATACAACAAATATTTCGTGTGGGGTACGCTCTACAAGTCCGCTCTCTAGAATAATCCAGAATTCAACAAGGTAAGCCATTTTTTCTATAACTCATTTTATGAGAGGTTACAAGTAGTGAAACCTAGAGGAATTGCATAAAAGACATTGAAAAACATTGTGTATTATTTTTGGATCTTTATTCATTAGAGGTAGTTATGATTATTTCAATTTAGGGTTGTTGACTAATCCAAAATTAGTCATGTGAGACTAAAGTAAAGTTTGATGAAAATGCTAGTCTCTTGTTGTTAAGGTTAAGGAAGGTTTGTAGGTATGTGTTAATATACACCAGGTCTATTACAGAGCTACAAATCATATTTGGATGATGAAATTGATGAGGGATTTTGGTTGAGGTACATGTTGGGTACATGGTTGAGACAAGTAGTTGATGAGCTGGCACATACATGAGGTGTATAGTTGATAATGTTAGTACATATTGATGAGTCATAGTTTGTGTATTTGATGCATGATTGGTAAATGTTTGGTGCATGGTTTATGCACTCGTTGATGGTACAGGTTGGTGCATGGTTGATGCACTTGTTTATGGTACATGTTGATTACAGGTTGTTTGGACAGGTTATTGTGACATGTTATTTGTACAGATTTGATCCATGGTTGATGCATTTGTTTATGGTACAGGTTGAGGTATAGGCAGATGTATGGTACATGTTGTCACACATTATTGGTACATGTTGTTACAGATTGATTGGTACAGGTTTACAACAACATATCTCACAATGATAGTGTGACAGTGGTTCCATCATTCTACTTCTATGTTAGGGAAGTTGGAAGGGGAAAGGACATGTGGTTGTAGCCACCTTCTAGTTGTATCTAGATAACATAAGGGGTTGTATGATCCTTCTAGTTGTAGCCAAATAATTGGGGAGTTGGATCTTCCCTCAGGTTGTAGCCTGAGAAACTAGGGGGTTGTAGCCTCCTTCTGGTTGTAGCCAGAGAATTGGGGAGTTGGAGCTTCCTTCAGGTTGTATCCTAGGAAACTAGGGGGGTGGAGTCTCCTTCCAGCTACAGCTAGAAAACAAAGGAATTTGGTGCTTCCAATGAATGTAATTCTTAAAGACATATAAGAAAAATCATTATGTGGTTTTCTCCCACTTTGGCTTTCCAAGTAAAAACACTGGTGTACTGTGTATGTGTATGATTGCTCATTTGTTCATTGTTTGTTTACTCTACAACTATTGGATGATAATGCTACATTGATATAACACTTGCATTTTGTGGTTAAAAAGGATTATTTCTCTATTACTAATTCACCCCCCCTCTCAATAATCCAACAATTGGTATCAAAGCATGTTCCTTCAAGAATCAGTTTAACCACTAAAAGGTAGATCATGGAGAGCAACAACATGTATAAACCATAGATGATTTTAGGGGTGAAATTTCGCCCATGGGCGAAATTAAGGGGCCTCTAATTTTTTATTGGACGAATTTTTTGTATTAGAGTGATTTTTTTAAACTTATTTTATTAGCCCGTAATTTATTTTAAGGTAAAAATCGT
>ML779621.1:782495-823989 GCA_009831015.1 Picea engelmannii | reverse complement strand
CATCAGCACATAAACACAGCAACTTGATAAAGGAGTTCACCCCACTTCGGGCTACATCTCCTGGTCCAGCTTCCAATGGATCATTATTATTAAATTGCTCAAAGTGCTCAAAAACATGCATTACAATGCTCAAAATGACAAACCGATTGCTTCAATGGCTCCGCAACGTCCCAAAACCCCTGTCTGGGCTCTTTCGGCACCTGAAACGGTCGAAAAATGAGAAAGATATGCCTCCTTGAAGCTCCTTCTCCAACTTTGTTGTCTCTGGTTCTACAATTCGCACCCTTGTGTTTCAAACCTGGCACACACRCTCATTTAAGCGTAAAAACTTGGCACCGGGCGCAACCGYGCCAATGGTGCAAACCGTAGGATGRTTAGGGCRCCTCCAGCCCCCAACCRTCTCGGCACTCGATCATATGGCCSAKAGGACCTCGGGCTCGGCGAAAAAGTGGTTGAACYGTTTAAAACCGTGCAACCAATTGTAACTCCCGCGCAAAGTACAACCGCGCATATACACATGGTAATATGGTAAATGGCATATAATATAACCATAGGTTATAATGTTACAAAACCTCGCGCGAATTGTATTAACACATTATATATAATATGCAATGTATTGTATTACAAATGTAATACACGCGCGTGCCAATGGTCATAACATATGGGTCATATGTTAAACAATGTGTCCATGGGTCGGGGCTATGCCCCGACCCGCCCCCCTTTCCAATTAACACAATACATTAATTCAAATACAAATGCATTGGAATATGAAACAAGGAATATGGGTCGGCATCATGGTTAGCAGAATTTTTAAAGTTATATGTTGTGTGGAGGTCCGGGGGTCGAACCCCATGGCCTCCATTAATTTTGCATAGACATTATAAGCCAACCAATGAGGGACACGTGGCGCCCAAGCATTGGGCCACGTGCCCTCATATCATTCGCTGCCAACAAGACACATGTCAACACCGTATTCGCCAATGAACAACCAACCAATATGTGCCACGTCATCATGATGGTACGACCCTGCCACGTGGTCGTACGGACTGTATGGACAGGTACATTCAGCATCCCAAATTTTTGCCTGTTTGGCTTGGCGGACAAATCGCGATATCTCCTCCATACGGACTCCGTTTGCGAAAGTAAATATACCGCCGGAATCAGGAAGATGAGACGGACGCAATGGAACTATTTTCGTCGCATTCTGAGCACTTTGAAAATTGAGCAAAATTTGATCCCTTGATCAAAAAGTCAAAGCAACAAAGCTTCAAACTTACAGAGGTCAATTCGAACAACTAAAGATGAAGGAAGGTGAGAATATTGAAGATTAATTCTTACGAGTCGATGAAACAGTAAATGAAATCATAGGATTGGGAGAATAAATTAAAGAATCTGTAATTGTTCAAAAGGTACTAAGATATATTCCTATGAGATTTGATCCTAAGATATCAACACTAAAATAAAGAGAAGATCTAGACTCAATAAGCATGGACGAACTACATGGAATCTTCACAACATATGAAATGAGAATTGAACAAGAAAATCTAGATATAAAAGAAGCAGTTTTCAAATCATCAAAATGGTCAAAGCAAAAGGGAAAGAAAAAACAAAAAGAACATAGCAGCAACAGTGACATCTCAGAAGATGATGAAGAAATGGCCAATTTTGTCAAGAGATTGAACAAGGGAACGAACGACAGATATAAAGGTAAGCTTCCATTGATTTGTTTTAAGAGTAACTCCTTTAAGAATATCTTCAACTCTCAAACCTAATGAAACACAGAGAAGAAGCTACAACATGTTTGAATCATTGAGCACAAAAGTGGAATGCTACAAGTGCAATAACTTTGGACACATGGCCAAAGATTGTAGAATGACAGTCCCTCCTAGAGAACCACAATAAAACAACAAAAGTCACAGACATGAGCCTTATAAGAGAACATGGATAAGAAAGCAAAATCAATATAGCAATGAACAATGCACACTCATTGTACAAGCTAAGTAGAAGAAGCATTGTTGGTATGTTGACAATGACTGTTAAAAACATGAAGAACAAGTGAACAAATACCAAGTTTCAGAGATCGCAAGATTGGAAATAAAACGAGATGAACAAAATTCTACAGTGAAAATGAAAGATGTTAGATATAGAAAGATTTGGAAAATAATTGAAAGAAAATAAGGACAGGTAAATAAGGAATAGGTTCAAGAGATTGTACTTTCAGGCACTGTAGTGAAAGATGAATCCACAGATAGAAAGAAAGAAGTCAGATATCAGAGAGATGATGAATCTACTAATGAATATGATGATGAATACACTTCAGAGCAGGGATTGTTCTGAGCCATCCATCTTAGAGAATCCTAGGTAATATGAATAATAGACAGTGGGAGTCTATGCAGTAGTTGAGACAGACCAAAGAACCGTCCTTCGAGCAACTTGCAGAATTTGAGTAGACAGATTCAGTGCATTCAGTTAGCAGAGGTACAATATGATAGATTAATCATTTGTAGTAGTAATTCATGATAGTATAGTGATATATGAGTCAAAATTATGGACAGTTGTGTAGCAGAGTCTTGAACAATATGTCCAGATATGGACGTGAAATCATCTTTTTTGAACGGGGAACTTGAAGAAGAAGTCTACATTGAACAATTGGTTCCTAGAGCGTGGTACTCTAGATTGGATAAATATCTACAACAGGCAGGGTTCAGAAAAGGAAGTGCAGACAACAACCTCTACATCAAGGTAACTCAAAATGGTATTTTATTAATTGAAGTTTATATTGATGATATTATTTTTGGAAGTATTGATGACAGGTTAAGCCATAAATTTGAAAAGGATATGCAGAATGAATTTGAAATGTCATTACTTGGAGAACTATCCTTCTTTCTGGGTCTTCAGATACGTCAAAGTAACCAAGGAATTTTTATTTCTCAAACTAAGTATATCAGAGAAATGCTAAAGAGGTTTCGAATGGAAGATTGCAAACTAGT
Organism: Picea engelmannii; assembly: GCA_009831015.1. Classification (NCBI taxonomy): domain Eukaryota; kingdom Viridiplantae; phylum Streptophyta; class Pinopsida; order Pinales; family Pinaceae; genus Picea; species Picea engelmannii. Next base: position 820,999 of record ML779621.1, on the reverse strand, counting down.
TACCACTCATATGCAAACCAGTTGCAAGTTGAGAAAATATGACAATTCAAAGTTTACAGACCAGAGGAAATATAGGTCAATCATTGGTAGCTTACTATATGTGATAGCATCCATACCAGATGTAATGCAGGTAGTTGGACAGGTGGCACAATTTCAAGTAGCACTAAAGGAATCACATGTATTAGCAGTGAAGAGGATTTTCACATATATCAAAGGAACAAAAGAGTTTGGATTATGGTATCCAAAAGGAAAGGATTTATCACTTATTGCCTACATAGATGCATATTGAGCAGGTTGCATTGATGACCGATGAAGCACCAGTTGATCAATGTTCTACTTGGGTGAGTGTTTAATATCTTGGATAAGCAAGAAATAATCATCAGTATCTTTATCTACAGCCGAAGAAGAGTATATTGCAGCAGCAAGATGTTGTACTCAGGTTCTATGGATGAAACAAACTTTGACAGTTATACATATTGAGTATGATGAGCCCATTCCAATCTATTGTGATAATACAAGCACCATCTGAATCTCAAATAAACCGGTGATGCACTCCAAGACGAAGAACATTACAATAAAGTATCACTTTCTACGGGAATAGGTTGCAAAGAAGAACATCAGAGTTGAATATGTAGGCACAAAAGAACAAGTGGCAGACATCTTTACAAAACCGCTTCCAAGGGAAGCCTTTGAGTATTTTTGTCAGAGACTCGAAGTAATTTATACTCCAAAATGAATGATTTTGAATGCTTATATTATATGACTTAGATTTGCATGAGGAAGCACCATAAAGAGGACAATTCAGGTTGGGGGATCAGTTTCAAGAAGAGTTCGGATAGGGAGAGTATCCCCAAGGACAGTTCAGTTAAGGGGAGAAGCCCCATATGGAAAGATGCATTTTCCATTGATGACAAAGGGGGAGATATTTATCAAATGCAAAGGTAAATGATTGGAGAAAGAGCACAGAGGCATGGTTTTAGGGGGAGCATGAGTGATATGACTTTAGTATTTCATCAGAGTGTTTCCATCAATGCCAAAGGGGTATATTTTTGATTAATTGGGTTGGTTTTCATTGATGTCAACCCTTGAATAAAGTCCGGTAGCCAATTCCGGTAGCACAAATCTTCCGGTAATGGACCCAAGTTTGTTTGATGGATAATGGTATGATTTTTGACATATTTGCAGGCAAGACTATTCTAGATGGATAATACATGTCATTTCACTTCCAGTGGTTTATGGAACGTCACATAACTCCTCACGGTTAGAGAGTTATGGCCATGTGAAGTTGGAGAACCCTCATGAGTCATCTAGAAGCCCCAAAAGGTCAAAGTAGTCAAAGTGGTTGCAAAGAAGAATGTATTTAAATAATAAATTGAAGTGATGAGTGTACTATAAGTCAAAGTGGACACAAAATAAATTATTTAAATAATACAATTAATGGAGAAATTACTAAGTGGACAAGTGGTTAGAAGTGGGTTAGCCCTAAAATAAGGAAAGTGGGTTAAGATGGTTAGAATATAATTTAAATAATAAATTGAAGTGATGAGTGTACTATAAGTCAAAGTGGATACAAAAGAAATTATTTAAATAATAAATTTAATGGATAAATTACTAAGTGGACAAGTGGTTAGAAGTGGGTTAACCCTAAAATAAAGAAAGTGGGTTAAGATGGTTAAAAGGTAACCCCTTAAGGAAGCTACATGAAAGTATAAATAAGAGGCAAGGATCTCTCATTTTAAACACACTTGAGCATATTGAATATCTACAAGTGAGTGAGGTAACCAAAGGATGTCTAAGCCTAATTTCAGAGGGAAGGTGAAGTAAAGAAGGCCAAAATTCAAGGGAGGATAAATTCGTTTGATGATGTTTCCTAAGGTATGTTATTTACAGGTCTTCTCACCATTTTCACAATAAAAAAAAATTCTAGAATATTCAAACCATGAAATTGGGAGGACATTGAGAAAACATATCCAAGAAGTTGTGATACAAATTTCATCTTGTGGGTCGTTGTATTTTTGGAGTTACACTCCGTGGAAAATAGGGTTTGTGGCTAGTCTTGAAACTAGTCTAAAACAAGTGTTTCGGGTAAAAACATCATAACTTATTCATAACAGATCCAAATTTAGTAATACCAAATGTATTGGTTAGAGTATAGTCTGCAGTATTCATTGTACCATTTTCATATCCATACAACAAATATTCTATGTGGGGTAGGCTCTACAAGTTCACTCTCTAGAATATGTCAGCATTCAACAAGGTATGTCGTTTTTTCTATAACTCCTTTTCTGAGAGGTTCCAAGTAGTGAAACTTGGAGGAATTGCATAAAATAGATGGAAGAATATTGTGTACTATTTTCAGATCTTTATTCATTACAGGTACATAGTTATGATTATTTCAATTTAGGGTTGTTAACTAATCCAAAATTAGTCATGTGAGACTAAATTAAAGTTTGATGAAAATGATAATGTCTTGTTGTTAAAGTTAAGGAAGGTTTGTAGGTATGTGATCATATACACTAGTTCTATTACATAGCTACAAATCAGAGTTTGATGATGAAATTTATGAGGGCTTTTGGTTGAGGTACATGTTGGGTAAATGGTTGAGACAAGTAGTTGATGAGTTGGCACATACATGAGGTGTATAGTTGATGATGTTGGTACATCTTGATGAGTCATAGATGCATTATTGGTACATATTTGGTGCATGTTTGATGCACTTGTTGATGGTACAGGTTGAGGTACAGGTTAGTTCATGGTTGATGCACTTTTTTATGGTATAGGTTGATTACAGGTTGTTTGGACAGGTTATTGTGATAGGTTATTTATACAGGTTCGATGCAAGGTTGATACATTTTTTATGGTACAGGTTGATGTATGGTACATGTTGGCACAGGTTATTGTTACATGTTACATTTTGATTGGTACAGGTTTACAATAGTATATCTCATAGTGATAGTGTGACAGTGGTTCCATCATTCTACTTCTACTTCAGGGCAGTTGGATGGGGAAAGAAAAGGTGGTTGTAGACACATTTTGGTTGTATCCAGAGAACATAGGGGGTTGTATCCTCCTTCTGGTTGTAGTGAGAGAATTGGGGAGTTAGAGCTTCCCTCAGGTTGAATTCTTAGAAACTAGGGGGTTGTAGCCTCCTTTTGGTTGTAGACAGAGAATTGAGGAGTTGGAGCTTCCTTCAGGTTTAGTCTGAGAAACTAGGGTATTGGAGCCTCCTTCCAGTTGCAGTTCAAAAACAAAGGAATTTGGTGCTTCCAATGAATTTAATTCTTAAAGACATAAGAAAAATAATTATGTGGTTTTCTCCCGCTTTGAGTTTCCACGTAAAACACTAGTGTACTATGTATGTGTATGATTGCTCATTTGTTCATTGTTTATTTACTCTGCAACTATTGGATGATAATGCTACATTGATATAACACTTGCATTTTGTGGTTAAAAAGGATTATTTCTCTATTAATTATTCACCCCCCTCTCAGTAATCCAACAAAAATGTGTGTGAAATCTATATCTTGAATATATATATATATATATATATATATATATATATATATATATATATATATATATATATATATATTCTTTAACAATTTTTTGTAAGTAAACAAATAAATAATTAATAATGGTCTTTGTATTCATCTAGAAATGGAAATAAAAATCAATGAGACTCAGTACAAAAACCCTAATGGGGTATCACTCTTTCCAAGCTAGAACTCCTTGTATATGTAAAGATAAACAAAGTAAAGAAATACGACAAAAACATTTCGGGTTTGTAGAGGTAACAAAAAGAAGTGAATAGTATGTAACCCTTTTATCTATAGAGAAAAATAGTAACACAATCTTTCACATAATCATTTATTGTCATATATTTATTATAAGAAGGATAATATTATTCAAACATATTAATACTTGCAGAAAAATCCAGAGGAGAACTCACTCAAAGTAATATGACCCAATCCAGAGGAGAACTCACTCAAAGTAATATGACCCTAACCGTGGAAAAACAATATTTTTTTTGAGATGCGTGATACCATCTCTCTTTGTAAAAATAAAAACAAGAAAAGTAAAACAATAGCTATGTTGCATAGGATCAAAGAAAACAATAAATTTACATTGATATATCCTATAACAAGGAGATTTTCAAATGATTTTATAGTCCATGAAGTTCGATCAACACTTTTGGTTGAACGAATAAGCCATATAAACAGAATGATGGGTATGTAGTGAACCATGCACTCTAATAGGTGTAGATCCGAAGTCAACACATTGTTTACCTCCAACCCAAGTGACGTCTCGGTGAGGTCGATGCAGGATTTTCGTGTATTCTCCTTGAGTCAAGGTTATTCCACAACTTCCATTATTTTCCGGTTGCGAAGAACCAATGATACATTTTACATTAGATGGGGAAGTATTTTTGGAAAACAAAAGAAACCCTTGAATGTTAACAAGAAGTCGTACCTAAGGAGTTCGAAGATAAAACCCTCGTTGGGTTTCAAACCTTTCACAGTATACTTTGATCTTCCTTAACTACATGTAATCTATCCAAGAAAAATATAAGTGGTATGGAAAATCAATAAACATATGGGTAAACAAAAAACGAGAATAAGCCATAGTCATCTCTGAGAATAAGCCATAGTCATCTCTGAAAATTACGAGTTGATGGCTCAGTCTTTGGTGACATGGGTTTAGACCAAGTAATATTTGGTTCATCCCAGAGCTGAGAACTTCCTCCTTTTACAACCAACAAATATACAATAGAGTTAGTATAACTATAAATAAATATTTTAAACAAAATTAATGAGGAAAATTCTAAAAACAATGTTAAGGGTTTTGACCAGAGAACACACATTTGAGGGTAAACCTCATGCATTGTGTAAATGGGAACTCTACCTAAGTTACATACCTTCGTAGTTAGAAGGAGCCTAAACTCTACTCGACACACTCTTTTAGAGGTCAACACAATGGATGAGCGAGAGGAAATGACCTGGAATTTTGCATAGTAAGCGTACAAGTCCTAACTGTATTAACATGTGGAGTGTGATGCAGGTGCATCGCTATCAAATTAAGAAAAGATAAAGTGGAAGAGAAATCGACACCTCAACACATTGAAAGAACCAAACCGACTCTTAACCATCTTAGTAGCAGTGTGGATATTTTTTGAATTTCTCATTAATTAAATTAGTTGTATGTAAAGTCGGGCCATCGTTTGAAATGACATATCATTGTAAACACTTACACGACTGTAAAATATTACATGTGTAGGATATTAGCCCTCATTAGTCATTAGGTGGCATTTAATTAAGTTGAGTAGGTAATTGTTAGAGTAGAAGGTGATAGAACTTAGATAGGAGGAAGAGGAGCGAAGAAGGCTCTCGGTCTTGAGATAAGTTTTTTTTATTTGTATTGTTTTGTAAGAGATAGCAGTTGTAATCATCTATTTTTGGAATGAATAGAACAAAGGAGAATTTATCCAATTGTATAGTGTTGCTATTGTTTTACACTTTTAATGTTGTTATGAATTTTGTGGATGTTAGAGGTTCATGGTGAATGAATGAATTTATGAAGAATTGAATAAGTTTCAATTGTTTCTCTTTTGTAAGTTATGCAAGGAGTGCATACCGAACGCAAGGAGTGTGTGTGAGAGATTATTTATATTTGAAGCTCGGAAGAGATAGCGTGGAACTTTTGTATACAGAGTGTGCATATTGAACGCAAGGAGTGCGTATGTGAAGTCTTTGACTTGGAGAAAAATTTGGAGAAATAACTCGGTTTTTCTCGTAAGATAGTGTAGAGGTCAGTTGCAAGGAGTGCACAAGACCAGAAATCGACGAAGTGTCGAAGAAATCTCTTTGAGGAATTCAAATTTTGAAGGAAGAACAAGTGCGGAGGATTTAGTGGGATAAATCCTTCAGAAGAGGAATTTTTTAAGGTTGGATAATATAAAGGGTTAAGATTCACCCAGGAGGAGCCGAATCTTTTCAAACCATTTGATATTGGAGAATTCATGCACTAGTTAGTCGTGAGTATCCTTAGGAATTCGCAAATCAGAAGATTCGAAGTGAAGAGGGATGAAAACCTCTAAAGCATGAAGTTGCGGAGTAAATCTGGACCGTTAGATCTAGAGGGACGCGTGGCGACATATCGCGAACTCTGGATAAAAGCAATCCAAAGAAGTTGAGAGTTGAGATCTTTGAAACCTGAAGGTCCGAAGTAAATTATAGTCATTGATTTGAGGAGGAAAAGTGTCAACAGATATTCCATTTCAAAAGATGGCCACTACGGAGAAAGCAGGATTTGAGAGTTGAAAATCCTGAAGCCCGAAAGGAGAAATCAATCACGACAGTTGATTTGAAAGGAGAACGCATCAAAAAATCGCAGAGACATAGAAGAACGTGATCTGTAGAGAAGAAAGGAAAGGAGGCATATCTGAACCGTTGATAGAGAGGCTCCACCTGAGATCGTGAGATCGACGGTTACGCAGGATTGTGGGGACAAAAAGTGCTTGGACTTCAAAATTTCAAGAGCGGGCCACAATCGAAACTACGGTATTGCAAAAGGAACGTGTGGCGATTGGTAGTGAATTGTGGGGATGAAAGTGAATTCATCCCAAACCACTCTTGACTGTGCCCGCAATTGTGTGTGGACATAGATCGAGGTCACATACGAGAAAGGGATAACGAAGGAGGAGCTAGTGCTTGAACCTTGATAGTTTATAAGCATGAAGGGAGAGGTTGCGGGTGTCATAGAACCTACACCAAAAGACTGAAAGGTCTGTGTTTAATTATAGGTGAGACCATTAATGTTTCAGAGAGACGATTTGGCTTTGAGAATCGAAGATCCTTGACCGGGCGGTCGAGCAGCCCCGAGGAGAGAAGGGGGATCTGCACCAAGTGGTATCAGAGCCAAAAGCTCGAAGTTGTATTTTGTGTGTTAGAAATAGTTGAAATAATGTCATTGAGGATACGTGTAGATCCACCTATAGTAAATTGTGATGTAGGAAGAGAAATGAGAGAGCTTCGCGCAAGTTTGGAAGCAATGCAAAGGAGAACACCTACCGCTAGAGATGTCAATGATGCAGAGAGAGAAGAGATAGAAGTTGAAGAAGCTACATGGGGAATATGCGGCTGAAGAATGCTTATTGAAAGCTATTGTGGAGTTGGGATCTAGAGAAAAGATAGACGTCCCAATGTATGAAGGTAACTTGGATGTTGAAGAGATATTGAACTAGATAAGGTCCATGGACAAGTATTTCGATTATGAAGATGTCGATGAAGGAAAGAAGGTGAGACATGTTGTCACCAGATTAAAGGAACATGCAACAATGTGGTGGGATGAACTGCAAGTGGAGAGGAGGAGCAAAGGAAAACATAAGATAAATAATTGGGATAGAATGGTAGCCAAACTAAAGGCTAAATTCATACCTAAGGATTACCAGATAAATCTATTCGGGAAGTTGCAGAACCTGAGACAGAGGAGTATGACAGTGAAAGAGTACACAGAAGAATTATATAGGCTGAATATTAGGACTGGACAAAGGGAGAAGGATGATGAAAAAGTTGCAAGGTATATAAATGGCTTGAGGTATGAAATCCAGGATGAGATCAACATGATGACCATGAGGACAGTGGAAGATGCTTATCAGATTGCACTAAAGGGAGAAGAAAAATTGGCTAGGAACCAGAGTCAGTGACGTAGAAGTAGAGGCTCAAATAGAGGTAAGGGAATTGTCTATGATAAGTTACTGAAATCCAAGGATGATATTGAGAAATCATATGGTCACTTTGAAAGGGGAGGAAGTTCTCGAAGAAGACCGTTTGGTGGGAGAAATTATTTTCCTTGAGGAAGAGGAAGAAGTAGAGGAGGTGGAGTTAAATGTTATGTTTGTGGAAATACATGACACATGTCTTGGGAATTCCCCGAGAGGAAGAAAGAAGGAGGAGGAGAGGCACACATCTCTGAAGCTTGGAATAATGTGGAAGCAGAAGAAACAGAAGGAGGACATAATCTTATGATGAGGAAAGTTCTTCTAAATCTAGAGAAGGAAATAGAAGACTCAGTCCAGGGAACGAGGTTGTTCAGGAGTGCTTGTAAAACCAAGGACAAAGTTTGCAAGATGATTATAGACAGTGAGAGTACTGATAATTTAGTATATATAGAAATGGTGGAGAAACTGGAGCTGGAGACAACTACACACCCAAGCTTGTATAAAGTATCGTGGTTGCAGAAAGGACATCAAGTAATGGTAAGCCAACAATGTAAAGTTGAATTTAAAACAGGAGGTTATAAAGATGAGATTTTGTGTGATGTAATTCCTATGTATGTTTGTCATATTTTGTTGGGGAGACCATGGCAGTTTGATAGGAATATCATTCATGATGGGAGGAAAAATACTTACACTCTACAGAAAAATGGTAGAACCCACATGTTGTTGCTAATAGAAGAGAAGAAAGCAAAGGAAGAAGCCAACACAAGAATACTTCTCATGAGTGGGAAGGAAATCTTGAAGGAGATCAAGAAATATCAATAAATGCAATTTGTTGTAGTAAGGAAGCCAAGAGTTATCCTTACCAATACTTCTATGAATGATTTACCTGAAGAAATCCAGGAATTGTTAGAGAATTTTGCGTACATAGTAGTGGATGAGTTACGTCTCTCATTACCACCCATTAGGAGTATTAGTCACCATATTGACTTGATTCCAGAAGCCAGTTTGCCAAACAAAGGAACGTATAGGTTGACACCTCGGGAGAATGAAGAGGTTAAGAATAAAGTTCATGAGTTGTTGAATAAAGGTTTAGTCAGGGAAATTCTAAGCCCATGTGCAGTGCCATCTATATTAAGTCCAAAGAAGGATGGGGGATGGAGAATGTGTACATATTCTAGAGCCATCAACAATATTATCATCAGGTATAGATTCCCTTTACCTAGGATGGATGATTTTATGGATTGTTTTAGTGGAGCAAGCTATTTTTCAAAAATAGACTTGAAGAGTGGATATCATGAGATAAGAATGAGAGAGGGAGATGAATGGAAGACAACATTCAAGACAAATAAAGGTTTGCTTGAATGGCTAGTCAAGCCACTTGGATTGAAAAATTCTCCAAGAACATTTATGAGGTTGATGAATGAAGTACTGAAAGACTTCATAGGTAAATTTGTCATTGTATATATGGATGATTTATTAGTTTTCAGCAAAACAAAGGAAGAACATTTAAAGCACTTGACATTAGTGATGAGGAGATTGCAACAAGAAAATTTATTAATAAACTTGAAGAAAAGTTCTGTTATGAAGACATAACTCATATATTTGGGTTTTGTGATCTCTTCAAATAAATTGAAGATGGATCCAGAGAAGGTGAGAGCAATCAAATAATGGTTGTCACCAAGGAGCATATTTGAGGTGAGAAGTTTCCATGGGTTAGCAAGTTTTTATAGAAAGTTTATTAGGAATTTTAGTGGTATATGTGCACCCATAATGGAGACTGTGAAAAATAAACATAAGTCTTTTAATTGGATAGAGAAGGCTAAGAAAAGATTCAAAGTGTTGAAAAAGAAGATAATAGAACAACCAATTCTGGTTTTACCCAATTTTAGAAAAACATTTCAGGTAAGATGTGATGCAAGTGGAATAGCCATTGGAGCAGTCTTGAGTCAAGATAATAGGACAGTTGCTTATTTTAGTGAGAAGTTTAATGACACCAAGGAGAAATATTATACATATGACAAGGAGTTTTATGCAGTGATTCAAGCTTTGAAGAAATGGAGACATTATTTAATTCCAAAAGAGTTTGTCTTGTATAGTGATAATCAAGCTTTGCAATTTATTACTAGGCAAGAGAAGTTGAATCAAAGGCATGCTAAGTGGGTAGAATTCATGCAAAATTTTACTCTTGTCATTAAACATATTTCTGGAAGTGCTAATAAATTTGCAGATTCTTTGAGTAGGAGGCATTTGGTTGTACAGGAATTCCAAGTGAAGACCTTAGGGTTTGAGCACCTTAAGGAAATGTATAAGGAAGATCTATATTTTAAGGAGGCTTATGAAGCATATGAAAATCCTTTGTTGAGGGATAACAACTCATGGGAAAAATATTTAATCTAGGATGGATTGTTGTTTAAAGGAGGTCAATTGTGCATACCAAGATGCTCAATGAGAGATAATTGGTTGAAAGAAAAACATAGTGGAGGTCTAGCCGAACATTTCGGTCATGACAAAACATTTTCACAGTTGAATAGTTTGTATTATTGGCCAGGTATGAGGGTAGATGTGAATAAATTTGTAGACCGATGTAAGATTTTTCAACATGCAAAAGGAAAGGGAAAAAACACTGGTTTGTATCAACCATTGCCTGTTCCAAAAAGGCCTTGGGATGAAATTAGTATGGATTTTGTATTGGGATTCCCTAGAACCCAGAAGGGAAGTGATTCCATATTTTTTGTGGTCGATAGATTTTCCAAAATGGAACATTTCATACCATGCCAGAAATCAAATGATGCTACACATATAGATAATGTGTATTTTAGAGAAGTTGTGAGACTACATGGATTGCCCAGAAGTATAGTCTCAGATAGGGACACTAAGTTTGTAGGACACTTTTGGAGGACTCTATGGAAGAGGCTGGGAACTAATTTATCTTTTATTTCAACATATCACCCTCAGAAAGACGGATAGATTGAAGTAGTGAACAGTAGTCTAGGAAATTTGTTAAGGATTTTAGTCACTGAACAAGGTCGTCAGTGGAATCTATATTCTGGCACAGGCAGAATTTGCATTTAACAATTCAATTAATAGGAGCACTGGGAAAAGTCCATTTGAGATAGTATATGGAAGACAGCCAAGAGGGATTGCAGAATTGAGAGAGTTGAAACAAGATGAATTCAGGAGCACTGGAGAAGAATATTTTGCTACATAAATGCAAATATTTCATGATCAAGTTAGGAGAAAGCTACATGATAGTAATCAAAAGTATAAGGACATAGTTGATCATAAGAGAAGGGAAGTTCAATTTGAAGTGGGAGATGAAGTTTTAGCTCATTTGAGAAAGGAAAGGTTTCCAAGAGGAACATATAATAAGTTGAAGGTGAAAAAGATAGGACCATGCAAGATCCTTAGAAAATTTGCAGCAAATTTTTATGAGATCAAGTTGCCAGACAATGTTGGGATATCACCGATCTTCAACGTTGCAGACTTGTATCCTTATAGAAAAGATGACATGGGAGAATCAGATGATCAGAAAGAGATTCAGTGGGAAGAATAGATGCCCACAGTAGAAAAACCTCAAATGGAGAAAATCTTAGAACAGAGAGTTGGAAAGAAAACCAGAAGAAAGATGTATCCTGAATATTTGGTGAAGTGGAAAGATCACCCAGTGGAAGATTCAAGTTGGGTAATTGAACCTGATATTTTGAAGCGTGGAAAAATAGTGCAAGATATCATGGATAGGAGTCCGTGAATATTTTTTCCAGACGAGTATGATGAAGGAGAATCGCTATCAAATTAAGAAAAGAGAAAGTGGAAGTGAAATCGACACCTCAACATATTGAAAGAACCAAACCAACTCTTAACCAGCTTGGTAGCGGTGTGGCGATTTTTTGAACTTCTCATTAATTAAATTAGTTGTATGTAAATTCGGGCCACTGTTTGAAATGATTGATCCTTGTAAATCCTTACACGACAGTAAAATATTGCAGGTGTAGGATAGTATCCCTCATTAGTCATTAGGTTGCATTTAATTAAGCTGAGTAGCTAACTGTTAGAGTAGAAGGTGATAGAAATTAGATAGGAGGAAGAGGAGCGAAGAAGGATCTCGGTCTTGAGACAAGTTTTTTTTCATTTGTATTGTTTTGTAAGAGATAGCAGTTGTAATCATGTCCTTTTGGAATGAATAGAACAGAGGAGAATTTATCCAATTGTACAGTGTTGATACTGTTTTACTGTTGTTATGAATTTTGTGGATTTATGAGCTTCATGGTGAATGAATGAATTTATGAAGAATTGAATAAGTTTCAATTGTTTCTCTTCTCTAAGTTATGCAAGGAGTGCATATCGAACACAAGGAGTGTGTGAGAGAGAGTCTTTCGACTCGAAGCTCAGAAGAGATAGCGTGGAACTTTTGTATGCAGAGTGTGCATATTGAACATAAGGAGTGTGTATGCGAACTCTTTGACTTGGAGAAATAACTTGGTTTTTCTCGTAAGATAGTGCAAAGGTCAGTTGCAAGGAGTGCATAGGACCAGAAATAGACTAAGTGTCGAAGAAATATCTTTGAGGAATTCAAAGTTTGAAGGAAGAACAAGTGCGGAGGATTTAGTGGGAGAAATCCTTCAGAAGAGGAATTTTTTAAGGTTGGATAAGATAAAGGGTTAAGATTCGCCCAAAAGGAGCTGAATCATTTTATACCATTATATATTGGAGAAGTCACGCACTATTTAGTCATGAGGATCCTTCAGAATTCAAAAATCGAAAGATTCGAAGTGAAGAGGAGTAAAAACCTCTGAAGCACGAAGTTGTGAAGTAAATCTAGACTATCATATCCAGAGGGATGTGTGGCAACAGATCGTGAACTTCGGATAAAAACACTCTGGAGAAGTTAAGAGTTGAGATCTCCAAAACTTGAAGGTCCGAAGTAAATTATAACCGTCGATTTCAGGAGGACAAGTGTCAGTAGATCTTCCATTTCAGAAGATGGCCATTATGGAGAAAGCAGGAGTTGAGAGTTGAAACTCCTGAATCCCGAAAGGCGAAATCAATCATGACCGTTGATTTGAAAGGGGCATGCGTCAACATATTGCGGAGATATAGAAGAACGTGATCTAGAGAGAAGGAAGGAAAGGAGGTATATCTAAACCATTGATTGAGAGGCTCCACCCGAGATCATGATATCGATGGTTACAAGAGATTGCGAGGATAAAAAGTTCTCGGACTTTAAAAATTCGAGAGTGGGTCGCAATCAAAACCACGGTATTTCAAAAAGGGCATGTGGCGATTGGTAGTGAATTGAGGGGAGGAAAGTGGGTTGATCCCAAACCACTCTCGACCGCACTTGCAATTGTGTGTGGACATAGCCCGAGGTCACATACGGGAAAGGGATAACAAAGGAGGATCTAGTGCCTGAACCCTGATAGTTCAACAACGTGAAGGGAGAGTTTGTGGGTGTCATAGAACCTACACCAAAAGACTGAAAGGCTTGTGTTTAATTACAAGAGAGACCATTAAGGTTTCAGAGAGCCTATTTGGCTCCAAGAATCGAATATCCTTGACCAGGAGGTCGAGCAGCCCCGAGGAGAGAAGGGGGGTCTGCATCAGAGTGGGTGACCATTAATGGCACCATAACTCAACTGGATATAGTAAACATTGTGATGTTGATAGACATCCCACGTCTGATCCATTTGGCATTGTATTAACCATATAGTAAGAACGTGATATCCATATCCTATGAGTGTTCCTACATGGAGATGGATCTCGAGCTGAATAGATAAGTGGTGAACCCAAAACAATTAGATGTGAAGTGATGACAATGAATAGGGAGTCGTGGGAAAGATTCACTCGATCCCAACTCCACAAGGTAGGTAAATTCATTAATGTCGAATCATGAAAATCAAGGCAATGAGTTCACGACTAAGGGAGATGGATGGATAGCATTATTATTGGTTAAAAAGATTTGTTTGATCCTATATCACTATATAAATATATGTTTTAAGTATTTTGTTAAAGCCAATATTTATTATAAAATATTGTCATGAAAATATGTCAAGTAATAAACTATTGCCATGAGTAATAAAAGTATAAAGGATATCCAACTCTTACCATAACAATAGAGCTATATATATATATATAAAGAGAGAGAGAGAGAGAGAGAGAGAGAGAGAGAGAGAGAGACCTCAACTAATAAATTATAGCATCACTTGAAATGTATGCAAATACACAAGGTTGGTTATAAGGTACTAATGAGTGTGGATTGATGATATCAACTTTGCGAGATCCCAGAATCCTTAAATGGTAGAGACGCATATAAGTGTTAAATGTTTTTTTTATATGAATAACCTTAGTGTTATCTAAATACATATCTAAATAAAAGTAAATAATGATGGTTATGATATATAGATAAAACCTTATAAGGAGTCCAGAGATCTTCATCTCAAATAGAAGTAAACTTACCTGAAAAGTGAATGTTCATCAATGGAAAAGTTGGGCCTCAACATTACAGTGTTGATGTAAATTAATCAACATCTATAATCTTCAACCTGACATAAAAAAGACAAAACAAGTATTAAAGTGCAGTATGAAGCCCTTATAATAATTATTATATCAACGACAATAACTATAAAGACAAGAACATTATTACTGGAAATAATTATATATATATTAAAAAAAATGGTTTTAGAGGAGTTGTTACATGCCACTAGTTACATCATTTCCTTCCATGGGTTTCCCTAGTGTTAGTTTTCCCACTACATCCATTCCAATTCCTACAACCATATTCATTTTTGGTGGGGGGAAAGGCCTTGATTTCACTGCTAGAGGTATATTTATTTCTACCTTTGGTATTCCTATAGGTGGCCTAGAAATACTAAATGTGATTTTCCCATTTGGTTGGAATGTTAATATTGGGTTTGGTCCTACCCCTAGTGTATTTCCTAGCACTGGAGGAATTAATGTCTTTGGGGGGCCTAGTAAATTTTGGGGTAGTAATATGGGGGGTCTACAAGGTCTATCAGGGTTGCAAAACACATCTTCTTTGAACCCAAATATGTTTTCCATTACACCATTTCCTTTTTTGGAAACTTTAGATCTTCCTAATTTTTCATGATTGACGAATGACCCCATCCATCACCAAAATTCATGCCTGAAAATTCCCATAAATTTTCCATTGGATATTCCCAAATTTGATGCAAAACCTGGAGAATACCCCTCTAAAAATGTCATGATGTACCACCTATAGTGTTCCTTGAACTCCTTGGTGGATGATAGTATACTTCTGAGGATTTTCTAGAGAAAATTGATAGGAAACACTTCCAAATGGTACATTGAGTTACCAAGTGCCACATATCGCGATTTTTCATCTTTAGCCATGGATTTCCTAACACACTTCAAACTGCCTATTCGGTATGATACTGGAACAAAACTTTTGACATCACTGCATCAAAAGTTTTCCACAGACATTTATGATCATATTCATGAGTGGCAATGATGACATAGGCTCGTTTGACCTAAGATTCAAGATCAAATTTTAGTAGATTGGTTCATCAATTTGTTGTTACATCCCATAGCCAAATATGTTTCTATGTCTAGGGAAATGACTAAGGAGTTGGTGATCTTATGTTCCCAGCATTTAGA
Organism: Picea engelmannii; assembly: GCA_009831015.1. NCBI lineage: Eukaryota > Viridiplantae > Streptophyta > Pinopsida > Pinales > Pinaceae > Picea > Picea engelmannii. The sequence goes on along the minus strand of ML779621.1, from coordinate 805,650 downwards.
CTTGATTTATTCATAGTACATTGTATGACATAATTCCTCACGATCCAAGGCCATCAATGCATCCAATTAGACCCAACCCAAGACTCCATGATGATGGTGTTGGTTATGGAGTTTGATTATCTTCCTATTTCATAGGTATTTGTTTTCAGTCATGTTTATACCCCATGAAGTCTATACACCCCTCCACATGGGGGGGCTTGCAGGGGGGGATTTTCCCCCCTATGTGGTTTGGGGGGATCATCCCCCCAAATGGGGGTCCAGGGGAAAGTAGGCCCTCAGTGTGGGTTCAGGGGATAGCATTCCCCAATGGGGGTTCGGGGCGAATTCCCCGAAGGAAAATTTTCCTTGTAAATGTATATTGTAATTTCATAGTAAATCTGGACCCTTCATTATAAGGTCGCAGATCTAACAGTAAAAGTTATGTTAGGTTTTTTTTTCCCTATAATCCAACCCTCTTTTATGAGGGAAATGTATTGAGGCTATGCATTATTGCAAATATTGTGTTCTAAGAGAAGAGACTATGAGAGAAAGAAGAGGAAGTTATAGTGGGTGTGTTGTAGGTAGTATCCCTTCATTTGTTGGATAATAAAAATGAAGGACCTATAAATTTATTTGGTGGATGTATCCCACACTATGTGAACTACGTATATCTGTGTCTCCATTTTATTGTGTATCTTTTGTGTTTTTTTCTGCATTTTTTTTTATTTTATTGCTTCGCGATCCTGTTTTTCTAACAGATGGCATGGTTGATAATGTATCCAATACTTTTGTTGACCAAATAACTAGGAAGATTAGTGAATTTTCTATCTCTGCAAGTCATCTAGTTATTCCAACCACAATACAAACTGCTACTATCCCTACTTACACCTACGAGGTGAATTTGGTCCAGTCCACACAACTGAAGAATCCTTAACAACTTGGAGGAAAGAAGAAGAATAAAAATAAAAATTATTTCACTGAGAAAGGGACTGCACAAACCCAAAACATTGTCATTAGAGGCACTAAGGAGAATAAGAAGGTTAAGTTTACCTACAAGATTTGTGGTGGAGACCATATCACTCACCAATGTCCTAGGATGGATGAGATTCATCACTATTTTTCCTAGTGTTACTTTCCAAACTATCAGCCTGTGTAGAGGTGTTATTGGGGATAAGCACAACACTGGAAACACACCACTATCACCTTAGCATTGTTTTCCCTTCCCTTTATGTTATACCACAATTTTCCAAACCATTTTCATTGTGAGATGGCATAACCCTTGTCCCTAACTTGCAACTTGAAATCCCAAGTTCCCCCATCAAAATCACTTAAAAACAATGCTTTTACTCATATTCTTGGGTTTCCTTGGTGCAACACACAGACATATGCACCTTTCTAGTGTACAACCCACTGATGCCCTAAAAAAATGTGAAAAATGAAATAATTTTACATTTTTGGGAGGGGTTTTTGGTTGGGCTTATTGCCCAACCTCCCTAGGCCCATACCAAATGGAATTCAACCTCCTTAACTTATTTAGGATGGTATAAAGGAACTTTTGAGGGCATGGATGAGGAGGAAAACCGAGGTGCAAATTTATGTTGAAGAAATTAAAGTCTCCCTATTCCCCTTCATCCTTTGAGTAGCATCCATGTAACATGGAACCCTTGTTCCAGATTTCCTTTCTTTTCATTATATGGCCATAAAGTGTGTTCATGTACTTATTGGGTCATCCAAGGAAGGGAAATATTGTTGAGTGATGCTTGAAGGACCTTTTGGGGGAACCTGGGTGGATTTGAGGCAGTGTCGACAGTTGGAGTCAAGTCGTAACTACTTGTTTTACCATTGCTAATAAAGAGTTCAATTTTCCCCATACTTGTGTAGTATTGATTCAATGTGTTTATGTATGTCTAATCATTCTCCATATTTGAATCTATCTATCAGTTACTTGTATGATTTTATGCTATAACTACCTTGTTGCAGAACTTTCTTGATCTTCTCTTGTAGGTAAACTCAAGTGGGATTCAAGAGAAGTACCAAGGTCGATAGTGGGGAACGACACCAACCGTAAGGATACAAGGTGGCAAAATTTCTTCCCTCTATGATAAATTAGTTATTTCATTACAAGTCTTGTGTGTGGGTTAGGGTTCTATCTTTCACTTGATCAATATCTATTGTGATATGACCCAAAGTCACAGGGGAAAAATCCAATAACACTGTAGGCTATCTCCTTGAACCCATGGGGAGTATCCCAATCCTTGGAAAACAATATGTATAGTACCTTTTGGTAGCTCATGTTACAATTCACTTCAAACTGCACACTCCAATATATGGTTAGATAGACCATTTCCAATGAAGTAGCCAAATGCCTGGAAAATATTCAACCAAGAGTTAGGGAAATAACTAATACAATATAAAGAAATTTAGGAGCTAGTTAGAGTGTTGAGATATGAAATAAGTATCGTACAGAAGAAACACAAATTAGCACTATGATATCACTCTTTGGATGAAGAAACAAGTTCCTTTTACCACACAAGAGTGATATCTAATTTCCTAAATCAAGAATTAATGGTATATATAAGTTATCCATTGACTATATGCTGCAAATTAGACTAGCTTTCTGCTGTCCACAAATTCTAAAATCTGATATATGATAATAAAAAAAATGCAGAAAATGCATATTTTGGGTGAGGAAAAGCACCCCGAGAGTGTCTAAAAGTCTTGTAATGATAAAACTTGGGTAATTTAGCTAGGGAAATGAATAAAATATGAAAAAAAATCCTAAAAATGATTAATTTCAAGTACAAATGAATAATAACCATGCAATTAGCTCAAACTTGCAAAGAGAGGTGGTGAATCCCCCTAAGCTTTCACCAAAAATATCCAAAATTAACTATAATAGATACGGAGCACTTAGGAGATGAATTTCACCGACATAATGTGTTATATATCGTTTATAAACCACCCATGAGTGAAATATAAGCTAGGGTAGGGTTATAATGCACCTTTTAGGGCCAAACCTTAGCTTCATGGTTTCACCAATTTTGATTTGTATTGTTGTAATTTAATTTCTAGAATTAGTAAACACCTTAAATCATCCCAGAAGGTGTTAGATAAAACCTTTAAGCACAAATGTGTAGGGCGGATTTTCCCTATTAGGGTTAAATATAACAATTTAATGTAAACCCTTGGACAAAAATGTCTAGAAAATGAAAGTAAATTGTTAACTTTGCACTAGACAATGAATAAATAACATTTGATGGTATATATTTTATATATTTTTATATTGTATATGACATGAAAATAAAAGAATTGAATTTTTAGGGTTTTGTGGTTGGTTGTTGGGAGTTAATCTTAGTTCCTTGTCTCCACTTAAGGCTTATGGGGTCAAGAAGTATGCCCCTCTAAGAATTGGTTATTGAATGTTTATGGATTAGAATTAGAGACTAGTTCCTCAAGACTAGTAGTCCCTTGTATAATCAAGAAAAACATTGAAAACCAAGGCCCTACAAGAAGGGTTTCCTCAAGGGAATAGCCTTCACCAACAATATCAACACAAGACTTGAAAGAATACTTAAAACCCATTCCAAGGAGTATGAAAATAATCAAGACAAGAGATAATTACTTACCAAATCGTTTTAAAGAAGCTAGAAGAGATATAAAACCCTAGACGTCATCCTTACAAGTAGTTGTGCAACTCCTCAATGGATTGATCGTGCTAGTTTTAGTATAATCTTGAACATTCACAATAGTATTTGAAGAAAAATGAATAATAGAGAAAGAAAGACCTTCAAGAATTGACACCAACAAAAACAAAGTAAAATATCTTCTATTAATGTCTTGAAATGATCTCCAACAATTCAAAACAATTTGGAATGAGAAGAGTGCCCTTATTTGTAGATGAGGCTCACAACTCCTTCCCATTATTTATTCCATAAAATTAGGTTAAGGAATCAAAGAAAAAGTGACTTGTCATCCACACAACTTGGAGACTAAGTCGAAAATACAATTAAATGATACTCTGTGTCTTTGAAACCCTCACAAAGGGGTGACATCAACCTTCTAAGAGGGATGATTTGGATTTAGGGTACAACATTCACCTCTAAGGAGGGACGACCATTCCCCAAGTCTAAATAAACCCCTCTACGGTGGAAGACTTCTTCAATTTGGTCATCGATTCAATAAAGAGTGGGCTAAACTCCAACACATCATCAAGGGTGAGTTCCATGTCATCTCCTCCAGGTGTAAAGTCTCTTAAGTGACCTCCAAGTCATCCAAGTGGCTCAAATAAAAACCCACAGCTATCATAAAGTACCCCAAGTGAGGTTTCCCCCCTTTAGTGAGCAAAAACAATTTAAAAAGGTGTCAAAGTAGGGGGATGTTCTATCACCTTAAACATGGAAAGTGTAAAGGGTGTCCACATGGATGTAAATATCCCATATGTACCTCAAAGAGTGTGACCAATTCCTCAAAATCCATGATATGACTCGAAATCCATGAGACTGCCTCGAGAAATGTGAAATTGGATAATCATGTGTTGAATCATATCCAAGGGCCCGTGACCAAAGTGTGATGCATACATAAGAAATAGAGGGTATGTGTGGGGAAAAGTAGGTGTTTTAAAACATGGGTGTGACAACCCTTACAAATCACAATCACCATTTACATAACAAACAAATAAGTGAATGGTTAATGCCCTGTAAATTGTTTATCCTAGTATATCCACCTCAAAATGCCCACATATCTACCCAATACATAAATTCCTAACTTAGAGGGGGTTACCACCTCCAATGGATAGTCGGCTAGAGAAATAAAGCCAAGCACTTTGAGAATGGGGACTACAAGGACATGCCATGACCGTCCACCTAAGGGGATTTGGGAAACCACTAACCAACACTTGTAAAAAATCATCCCATCATGGCCACATATAAAGAAATCATCACACTTCGGGATCATCAGTGTGGTCACATCTCGTGAAAAAATGTAGGATACACTGCATATAATCTAGGGTGTAACAACTCGCTCCAAATTAGGTACATGTGTTCATATCGAGAGTGCATGAGAACTCCAAAATATTCCAGAAACCTATAGACCTGAAGCATTCTCACAAAATGGATATTAAATGCAAGGGAGGGGAAGACACAAGTGCCTTATCCCTTCCTCCAGATAAAAATAAATCCAATTATGAAATGAAATGAACAAACATATCACCAACCTTTAGAAAAATTTATACAATGTAAGAATCATTTCCTTTATTCAAAAAATGGACAAAATGAAACACTTAATAAAAGTGAAACACACAAGTAACTAAAGTCGAAAAAATTACTATAGTAAAAGGATGCCCTGACGGAGTCATATATCACCTTCATAGAATAATCTCATAGATTTCCCATTCATGGGAAAGGGAAACTTCTCACCATCCAAATGACTTAGATAGAAAGAGTTATCACTTGCAACATATTAAATCATGTAAGTACCTAACCAAAGACTTTCAAACTTACCATGTTCACCTGCTTTTTCATTTCGTTCGTTTCATAGGAGGAAAATATTTCCCTTCTGAAAGCTTCATCAACGAGCCTTCTTGTCAAAACTACTCTCCATATTTTCTTGGTTGTGTATCAGGTGATCAAAGGCACATCTTTGGTTCTCATCAAGCTCGATTAATTCATTATTTTTTCCTTGCATTTCATCTAGATCATACGAGTGTTTTTTCATAAATATATAAATTGAGATATTCAAATGAACTAGAAATGTTACTTCCATCTCATAGACTAGCTCAAATGGGATCTTTCTAGAGGAGTCTTTCTTAGTTATTTTATCTACCCATAGAGCACACTTTATCTTTATATCCCAACTTTTCTTGTTGTACCCCACTATCTTCTTGAGAATGTTAATCAAATTATTGTTGCTAGACTTAATGAGACCATTTCATTGGGGATAATAGTTGGGGGAGTGGGATGGGACAATTCCATAATAAAAACAAAATGTATAAAACCCTACAGGACTGAATTCTTCATCATTGTCGGTAGTGATATTTGTTGGCACCCTGAAACATGAGATGATTCTTTCTTCCAAGAAATCCATGACAACTTTATATGTGCCCCTCTTTTTCGGTATTTCTTCAACCCATATGATGAAATAATTTGTAGTTGTAAGAATCCACTTATTATCATTTCATGATTTATCCTTTAATTCTCCAATAAAATAAAGGCCCCATTGTTGGAAGGTCTCTTCCATTACAACTAGTTGAAGAGGGAGGGTTGCTTCCCTGTGAAGAACTGACATGGCTAGAAACTTCTTACGAACTTATGCACATCCAAAAATATACTCAACCAATAGTAAAAACCTCTTAGAATCTTGTGAGTGGTGTTCTTTTTTGCATGATGTCCTCCACATAGTCCCTTATGAAATTCATCCATCAACTTATTTTCTTCCTCTGATTCTATGCATATGAGAATGAAACCATATAGATTTCTCCATCCAAGGCCTTTGTCAATGAAACAATACTTGCAGGCCTTTAATATTAAATATTTATTCTTGTGATCTAGAAGGTGCCTTGGAGTTGTAAGGTTATTAAGATAGAAATTGATATATGTATACCAATCGTGATGTTCCAATTCTTCAATCACTACTGAGATCAGAGGAGATGCATCATTCTGTAATCCAAGAGAAACATCATTTCCTTTAGCTAACATCTGCAACAAACCTCTGCCTTTGACCAATTTTGTGGGCACAACTTCCAAATCATATTCCTAAATCTTAGTCATCCACTTGCCTCTAGTTCTGAAATGATTTTGTTGAGACAATATATCTTTTATAGTTGGATGGGGAATGTAGGAAATCGCCTTGGAATATCCAACATACTTTTTGAAATGCTTCAAGAATTTTAGAAAAGCATAAGATTACTTCTCCATAATGGGATATTTCAATTAGACATCTCATAGAACTTTTATCATAAATTATATGGGTTGTTCTTCATCTTTATCATTTTTTCGAAGTAACACACGTGCAATTGTATCATTAGAAGTAAAAGAAAAAAATCTGAAATCCTTGGAATAATTTAGATGTACCAATACTGGAGATTTTATAATAGCATCCTTGATAAGTTCGAAGGATGTCTTATTTTCCTAGTCCCATTTGAAATTGAAATATTTATTTAACAACTTTGTTATAGGGTTGGTGATCTTGGCAAAATTTAGGATGAATATTTGGATGAAATTGATCTTTCCAAAACATATTGCAAAACCTTTTGGGTGCAAGGTAGGGAAATTTCCTTAATTCCTGTTATCCTCTCAAGATCAAATTTTACCCCATATTTTGTAACAATATGAATGTGAAGCTTTCCTTCAAGAACCCCAAATAATTACTTATTTGGGTTCAATGATATTTCATACTTGTGACACCTTTAAAAAACTTGTCTGAGATGCTCAACATGGGATTTCCTATCCTTTGAAAACATTGTGAGGTCATCTTGATAAATATCAATTATTTTTCCTATGAGGTCTCTGAATGCATAATCCACGATTCTTTGGAATGTATCACCTGCATTCATCAAACCAAAGGGCATCCTAAAATACTCATATGTTCCCCAAGGCATGGTAAATGTTGTCTTATGCATGTCATCTTTGTTCACCAAAACTTGATTGTAACCTGAAAAACCATCCAAAAATGAAAAATCTCTAGTCTTGTGATTCTTTGTAGCATATTTTCTATGTTTGGAAATGGATAATTGTCTTTATCGAATGGTATATTGATATTTCTAAAGTCCATGACGGGTGCCTAAATTGGCATACTTTCATCACCCATCTAATACATTTGTGCTTACCATTTTCCATTGATCATTTGCTTTTTGATACTTTCCTTATCTAGTTTTGCCTCACTTTTCATTAAGGTATGAATGTTTCCCCATATGCCATTTTTACACTATTCTTGCATATTTCTTAAAGGAAATTGTTACTTTCATGTAATAATACTGATACACATGAGTAATACAGTAGTTGTAACTCCTCATAGTGGTTGCAATCCCTCTCTATTGTTGTGATTTTGGGCACAATCCAACTGCTTGCAACTCTAAGTGCACTCTCTATTGTTGGGACTCTGGAAAATTGTTGCCACTCTAAGTGAACTCTCCATTGTTGCAACTCCAAGTACACTCTCCATTGTTGTGACTCGATTCCGAGTAAAAAATCCACCAGCAAAGCATTCAACACTATATTCGACAGTTAGGAAACAATCCGCACATAGGAAGGTGACATGAGGCAAGTATGTGACTAAAAGAGAAATCATGTTTCCTACCAAGTCATCACACGCCTGATCTTTACTAAAATTTTGGAAAAATCAATGTAAATGGATGAGCAACCAGATTCTCATGCTTTTCCATATGTCCCTTTGTATAATTTTAGACATTAGTCACACTGTATAAGAACCTTAGCTTCCCCAGAGCTGAGGGAGATGAATTATTCTGGTGATAACATTCAATCGTCATTGTAACTTTCATATTTCTACAATATAATTTATGTTCTTGTCTTGTTCGTGTGTTGATGTGTTGGTGATCATGTGATTCTGATTTTGTAGCTCAGTGCCTTGTATAAGGGGGTAGGGCCCCCTCCTTAGTCAAGTATTGCATGCATATTAGAGTAGAATTTAGAATTTCAATCATATTTATTTGATTTTGTAGTTGTTTTATTTCTTAGTCTACTACAACTCCATGTTTAGTAGAGTAGTACTTGCAATTCATGTGTAGCTAATATTTAATTTGCTAGTGTTGAGAATTATGCAATTTTAAAATGCAATTCAGCATTGTTTCAATTTCTATGAGTTTATAATCGCAGACGCCGCTACAACTCATGTTGTTTCAATTTGCGTCGTTGCAATTTGTTTCATGTTGAATCTTCATTGTTGCAACTCGCATTCCTACAACTCATGTTGTTGTGATTTCTTTCGTGTTGTAGCTCCGTTACTGCAACTCTGTTTGCACCTCACTTTATTTTTTTTTCTTTCTAACTTGTGATAGCTTTACTCTTCGGCAATTTTGGATTGATATTATATTGAATTGTTGTTGAATGATAAAACACACAATTGTTTCAACAAAACAGGATCATTATTATACTTGAGCGAGTCACCAATAGATCATAGCATAATTTAATTTCCACAAGTGTGATTTACTTTCTGCAAGTGTGATTTACTTTTTGCAAGTGTGATTTACTTTATGCAGGTGTGATTTACTTTTTGGAAGCGTGATTTAATTTCAGCAAGTGTGATTTAATTTCTGTAAGTGTGATTTAAATTCCGCAAGTGTGACTTTTCTTTCTTGCAAGTGTGATATTTACTTTTTTGCAACTTAGGAAATAATATAGTTTGATGACTTAATTAAGTATCTTGAATCCTTGATTTGTGACATTAAAAGTACTACAAATCCTTAGAAAAAACAACACTACTCTTACATATACAATGCACTACAGTTCATAAGTAAGATACAACCCTGGATTGGTAATTAAATGCACAACTCTTCAATTTATTGATACATTAATTAGAAAGTAATTGAAAAGTCCGTAATTTTTGGCACTATTTCCAGGGAACTGTCAAAAGAAGTAGTTGTTGATTAGTTGTGTGGATTTTCATTTTAAGTGCTATGATTTATTTTCAACAATTAGTTGAGTATTTTTCTAAACTTTTCTATGAGCAAAGTTAAATATAATCAAGGTAAATTTATTAGTTCTTCCAAAAAATCTTGAAAATCTAATAGTGCAGGTCAATCACAAGAGGAAAAGAAGCTCAATCAGACAAATTACTTATCACCTATAGAAATTTTTCTTGCCAAGAAGAAGCCCAAATAATATCCTCGGGAATCAAAGACTATACAAGGGTCTCTGCAAATAGAGGTTCCTCTTTCAGAAGAGCATATCAATGAACAATATCACTACGAATATTTCCTTTTTCCTGAGGCACCTTTAGAAATAGAGGACTTCCCTCATAAAGAAATGAAACACAAGGTTGTCAAGGAGGAAACCTCCACTTTCATTTGCAATCAAAGAAACGAATGAGGATATCGAGATGAAGAATATCCCTCATTCATCGTTTCCAAACTTTCATGGACTATCTAAGGAAGATACTGAAACCTTCCTCTTTGAGTTGGGTGTGCTTTGCAGAAGCTACAACTATGTGACAGACGCCCAGAAACTAAAACTTTTTCTCACCACGCTCAATAGATTTGCACTATGATGATTCATGGGTCTTGGAAAAGATAACATCTTCTCATGGGACCAAATTACAAAGAAATTTATATACAAATACCAAGACTACTACAAAGATAAAGAAAGAAGAGAGGAAGTATTTATGATGATGCAACACGAATATGAGATCCTTGAAGATTATGTTGAATGGTTCACCTGTAACCTACAGAGGGAGAAGCAAAGAGATTTGTCTCATGAGACACAACATTCCTTATTTATAAGAGGAATCAGAGATTATTGTATAGAACTCCTCAACTTGATGGGAAGGGGTGATGTTTCTCATTTAGAGTATGACATTATCTTGGAACTTTGTCATAAGTATTCCAGAGGCACATCGAAAACATACAAGGTACCAAGAGATATACTGGAAAGAATGGGAAAAACTGTTGGAGGTGGATTCACGAGAAAATAAATAAAGAACATGTTAGAAGAATTAAATACTGGCATACTTAGTTCCCTGAGCTCCCAACTAGATACACTGCACATGAAGAAAAAGAAGGAGGAAATAGAATGAGCTTTGGCCATATTTTTCATGAAATTTGGAACAAATCACCGATGGAAAGAATTTCAGTTGGATTAGATCGAGGTTTTTGAAATATGCAGTGAGGACCATGCTACTCATAATTGTCCATCCTTACCAGGACTAAAATGTTGGTTGTGGAGCCTGATTATCTTCGTGATTCACAGGTCTTTTGTTTTCAGCCGTGTTTATACCCCATGAAATATTTACACCCTAGAAGTATGCACACTATTCCATGTGGGGGAGTGCAGAGGGGGGTTACCCCCTCTGCGAGGTCTGGGGGCAAGCGGGCCCCCGGAGGGGGTTCGGGGGTGGATCCCCCAAAGGAAAAATTGCCTTGTAAATGTATATTGTAATTTCATTGTAAATCTGGACCATTCATTATAAGGTCGCAAATCTAACGGTAGAAATTATGTTAGGGTTTTTTTCCCTAGAAGGCAACCCTTTGTTATGAGGGAAATGTATTGCAGCTATGAATGATGGAGAATATTGTATTCTGAGATAGAAGACTGTGAGAGAAAGAAGAGGAAGTTACAGAGGGTTTGTTGTAGGTTGTATCCCTTCATTTGCTGGATAATAATAATAAAGGAAGGACCTGGTAATTTCTCTGGTGGACATAGCCCACACTGGGTGAACCACGTAATTCTGTGTCTCTATTGTATTGTGTATCTTATGTGTTTTGTTTCCGCATTTGTTTTATTTTATTGCTCCACAATCCTGTTTTTCTAACATAAAATCTATCTACCAGAAATCTGAAGAACCAGAACAGTTATGCTATGTCTCTTAGATACAACCCTGCATTGATAATTATATGCACAACTCTTCAATTGCTTTCTAAATCAATTAGAAATTAATTGAAAACTCTGTCATTTTGACGGAATTTCCAATTACTTTCTAATTAATTTAGCAAGCAAATGAAGATTTGTGCATTTAATTATCAATATGGGGTTGTATCTTACTTATCAACTATCGTGCACCGTATATGCAAGAGTAGTGTTGTTTTTTCTAAGGAGTTGTAGTACTTTGTTTTGTCAAAAATCAAGGATTCAAGATACTTAATTAAGTCACCAAACTATATTATTTTCTGAGTTGCAGAAAAGTAAATATCACACTTGCAAGAAAGAAAAGTCACACTTGCAGAATTTAAATCACATTTGCGGAAATTAAATCGCACTTGTTGAAATTAAATCACTTGCAGAAAGTAAATCATACTTGCAAAATTTAAATCACACTTGTAGAAAGTAAATCACACTTGTAAAATTTAAATCACATTTGCAGAAAGTAAATCACATTTGCGGAAATTAAAATTATGCTATGATCTACTAGTGACTCGCTCAAGTATAATAATGATCATGTTTTGTTGCAACATTTGTGTGTTCGCTCATTCAACAACAATTCAATATAATAGCAATCCCAAATTCTAAAGACTAAAGCTATCACAAGTTAGAAAGAAAACAAAATAAATTTCAGGTGCAAGCAGAGTTACAGTAACGAAGTTGCAGCACGAAAGAAATCACATCAACGGAGTTGCAAGAATGTGAGTTGCAGCAATGAAGATTCAACACGAAATAAATTACAACGACGTGAGTTACAAAAACAAGAGTTGTAGTGGCATTTGCGGTTATAAACTCATATAAATTGAATCAATACTAAATTGCAATTTAAAATTGTAGAATTCTCAACACTAGCAAATTAAATATTAACTACACATGAATTGCAAGTACTATTCTACGAAATATGGAATTGTAGCAAACTAAGAAATAAAACAACTACAAAATCAAATAAACGACATTGAAATGCTAAATCCTACACTAATATGCAGGAAATACCTAACTAAGGAGGGGGCCCTACCCCCTTAGACAAGGCACTGAGCTACAAAATCATAATCAAATGATAACCAACACATCAACACGTGAACAACAGAAGAACATAAATTATAGTGCATAAATATGAAAGTTACAATAACAGTTGAATGCTATCACCAAAATAATTCCTCTCCCTCAGCTCCGGGGAAGTTGAGGTTCTTATACAGTATGACTAAATAAGAAAATTATACAAAGGGATAGATGGAGAGCCATGAGAATCCGGTTGTTCATCCATTTACATTGCTTTTTCCAAATTTTAGTAAAGATCGAGCATGTGTTGACTTGTAGGAAAACCAATTTATCTTTTAGTTTCCTACTTGCCTCATGTCGTCTTCTTATGTGAGGATTGTTTCCTAACTGTCGGTTGTAGTGTTTAATGTTTTGTTGACGGAATTTGTACTTAGAATCACAACAATGGTATACTCAGATTCACGACAATGGAGAGTGTACTTGAAGTTGCAACAATTTTTCGGAGTCGCAGCACTGGAGAGTCACTTAGAGTTGCAACAATTTTCCAGATTTGCAGCAATAAAGAGTGCATATAGAGTTGCAGCAATTGGATTGTGTCCAGAATCACAACAACAAAGAGGGATTTCATCCACTGTGAAGAGTTGCAGCTACTATATTACTCCTATGTAGCAGTATCAGTACATGAAAGTAGCAAGTTCCTTTAAGAAATATGAAAGAATAGCATAAAAATGTCATATGGGGAAATATTTGTACCTTAATGAAAAGTGAGGCAAAAATAGATAAGGAACGTATCAAAAAGGAAATGATGAATGGAAAATGGTAAGAAAAAAGGTATTAGATGGGTGTTGAAAGTATTTTCAAGGGAATTGAAGCTTCACTTCCCTTCCATTTTATAGTCTCAATTAATGGGGGATACATGAAAGCCTTCCTTCAATGGATCTCTTCCTATCAACACCAACACATTATCTAGGAAATGGATCTAGAAACTAGATAGTACCTTGGAACTTGTCATTGTCGGTAGCGATATTCCTCATGATCAAGAATGGGTTTACCTCATTGAATCCTAATTGATTAATTCTACGAGTGTTCGACATCAGCTACTCTATTCACACTTTCTATATTGTACTAGATACCTTGGGGTCCATTTTCATTATTGGTGGATTCCCTCTCTTATGTTAATGATTTTCCTCAATGAAAAATAATTGGATAGATCTTACCATGCTTGACATTGGATTATCCATTCGCAAGATGTATAATTGTACTATCGATAGAGTTGGATTGAAGAAGTTGGGCCTAGGGGGCATCACTCCTTTATGATACCCATCCCAAGTTGAAATGGAGTATATCACTATTGTATGAGTACTTTGAAGACCACATTGGCATTCTCATTAGTGCTAGATGTCTTCCTGATTTATATTGTGACACATGTCCACACTATATTTTCTCATGGCTATGATCTTTTTATGAAATGTATCCATAGTGTATTGTGTTGGCAGCCATGTTGTTTCCTACATCTGAGAATGGGTATTCCTACCTCAAGGATGATATGTGTGTGTGTGTGTGTGTGACAACTATATGCAAATACTTACTAGTTCCTTGATCTATGAGCTCCTTCCTTGTGCCACTCATCACCATGAAGTTTTGTAATGTATTTCGACCATTAGTTCCTCTTATGACCTCATACATTAGGGGGAATATGTTATACTTGTATTTTCCACTATAGGCCTTACAAGGATGTTATTAGATGTTATGAGGATGAAATTACAAACTGAGTAAAAATATCATAATTATTTCACAAAGATATAATTATTTTGTCATGATTTCATAATTATGAAATAAGAATTATTTCATAATTGATAAAAAATCATAGTTGGGAAGAAATTTCATAGTGAGTTGGAAATAGATCATAATTGAGAATGGAACTTGAACAAAAATCTCATAATAGAGAAAAATATCATAATAGGTTGGAAAATTTTCATAATTGAGCATGGAAATTGTGCATGAATTGTAATTTCTTAGTTCACATGCCACCAATCTTATCTACGACTTTTATCCAACTAATTCACATGCAATTAAGTCCATCTCCAAGCTCATCTAAATTCCTATAAGAATAGAAAAAATCAAGGATATGGGAGTATCTAGAGTTTGAGAGTCATTATTTTGGTGGATACTAATCAAGAGTGGAAAAGGAAGAAACTATAAGACCTTGGAGTTGAAAGGTACCTCAATAGTATCAAGGTAACACATGCTATGTTGTACTCCCTTATATATATGGCGTTTTTCCCCTCCAAATGGTGTGATATATGTTATTTCATACTTTACATTGGTAGATATGATTTCATATTGAGAGAATTAGATTAGATATGTTTGTAAACTAACTTTCTTTCATGTTGAGAAAGATTGAGAAGGATACATGGTGTTTTATATGTGTGTAGGAAATTGATAAAAGGATTCGGGGTCAAGACTCGGAGTTGCATCGCCCTGGATACGATAGGACAACTGTTAGGTAGAGGTAATACCCATTCTCCTCTTTTTTAGTATATATCAAACCTACAAACTAGATCTAGAGGAAAACCCATTATTTTCTATCCACAATCTAGCATTGATCTCTATTAGATCAATGAGAGGGTTCACCTATCCGTAAGATAATTTCCAAGAAGAGATGGACAAAGACATTCTTGAAAGGGATGTATATCCCAACATCATATTGGTGTGAGCAAAAATACAATTGTCAAACATGTTAGTGTTAGAGCATGAAACTTCCACATAAAATAGACCTATTAAAGACAAAGGTGCTGGTAGAGGAATTTTCCAAGGACATCCTCCCCATGTGTATAATATTCTAGTAGCTAGTGATATATCTCATAACCACCATGATATAGAGCTCAATAGTTAAACAAGATTGTGTCTCAGCTCCAAAATGAGTTGCAACTTGCTACAGTTGAAAACAAGTGAGCAATTGAGACGAAGGCTAGAGAGTAATGAGGAATTCCATAACCCATAATTCTATGATTAGGGATGGACTCTTGGTCCTTGTATTCTAATAAATGGGATGATTGGGTGATTCCTACATACGAAATTTATTTGTAAGAGGAAGAAAACTATTTTGACATAGAACTATGCTATCAAAATATTTTTTTGCAAGCCAAGTCTTGGGATAATAAATCCAAAGACAAGAACCTTGCAGTGTCTCATCCTAATAAATATAGGGTGGTCTCCATTGATCCTAAAGTGATAATTATACAAGCACCAATTCCCCAATGTACAACTCAGAAGAAACAATTGACATCACATAACCTAGTGGATCCATGAAAGTATCATAATGTTACCAACACTACACCACATATGACTTTATTGTTGATGATCTCAATAAAGTGTAGATCACACTCCCCTTTGTATAGGGGGCTAATATACCTTGACAAATACAAAACATGCTCCAAAATATCAATGTGGAATGTAGGATAATCCAAGGGTAGAATCCTTTACCATAAATAAGTGCCATCAGTTTGGGACACCTTCCAAAAGGATTGGAAAGAAAGTTCCCCTATTTTTCATCTCCTTGGAAATTTTTGATATTATCTTACATAGTTGCACGGTGGGAAATGGAACCACTTGTAACATAATGTTTCTTTCTATCATGAAAGCTATGGGGTTGAAATGCATCCAATATTATAAGGAAGGATAAGGAATCCATTCCATAGATTCTAGAAAAATTCTAGATTAAGGGGAAATTAAATATTTTATGTGCCTGGATAAGTTATGCCCTTGACCTTCATACAACATTCACTATCACTATGGTTTATTTTCAAAAGGAATATGGAGTGGATTTAGGTCGAGAGTGGTGCTTCCCATTGAGAGGATATATTATGAATAATTTCAATTGAATGATATTTCCTAAGAATGATGGGGGATTCACCAAAGTGACTCGAGAGCCAAAGACACTAGTATGTTTTGAGAAAAAGGAAATCAAAGAGTTGGGGAACTATGTGGATGAAAGATTGGGAAATTATGCTATATTAGGTGAAGAAGATATCAGTGCAAGAAGAGTTCTATATGAGGGCATTCCTTTCAAATTACTTTGGAGGGTGGTTTTTCATGGGGTTTGTGCTAAGTTAAACTCAGGCGCCAGAGTGATACTTGAAAGTTCAACTAGAGAAGTTTATCCCCATTCTTTCAGAATCTATTTTGAGTGCATGAGCAATGTGGTAGGGTAGTAATCCCTTGTTCAAGGGTTGTTGTTATCTCAAGAAATAGATATTTGGGACCTCATTTTGATGAGATATTTGGAGCTTGTTATTAATTAAGTCAAGAGAAATTATGTTGTCAAGAAAGGCCAATTGAAAGCATATGTACAAAGGGTATAGGACATGATATAAAGTTTCAAATATTTTAATAGAATATTTGTCCCTAAAGAGGATAATCACAAAGTAGATTCCTTGGAAGTATCAATATCTCTTTTTAACCCTCACTTATCCCCATCAAGTACTTCGTTTTGTGTTGATTTCATGTCCCACCTCTTTGTTCCTAATAGTGAAATTTTTTGGAAACTTTTTTATAGTGGTAAACATATCATAATTTTTTTCCACAATTGAAGAAATTTAAGGAGATGGTGTAAAGAATGATACTTTGAAACCTCAGTGCAGAAACACTAAGTATGGCCATTATGATAATCTTGGTCTGCTATATCTTCAAGGAAATTCCCTTCCAAGAGGTTTAGTCACATCGAAATATTTTTTAACTAGAGATTATGGGATGCAAAAGGGAAAAATTAGAGAGCAACCATTTCCTTGGAAAATTTAGTAAACAATGAATATTAACATTGGCATTTCAATATATCCAAAAAATTTGAATCTTGCTATTAATTGCATTGATGAGGAAGCATCCTAGTTCATCCATATTTTCAAGGAATTTGAGGATACTTTCATATGGGAATATGATTATTTGAAGGCCTATGATAAGAATATCATACAACAAATCATACCACTAAAATAAAGTGCAACATCGATGAGGTATAAACCTAGAATGATAAATCCTAAGTTAAGGCCTCTCATCAAAAACATTGAATTGGAGAAGATATTAAATGTAGGGATCATTGTACCGATCAAGTTACAACCATGTATGAGTGTGAGGGTGATTGATATAAGACAATTTTTACAATCCATTGGAAAACATATGCTTATGTTAGGATCTCATTATGGTTGATGAATATTTGTTTCACTTTTCAGAGGGTCATGGATTATGCCTTCCATTATCTAATTCATAAAACCATGGTAGACTACTAATATGATCTCATAGTATATTCTAAAATTAGGGAACATCATTTGGCACACGTAAGAGAAGTTTTAATCAAATGTAGAATGTTTGGTATATCTTTGAACTATAAGAAATGATTGTATGTAGTCTTAGAAGGTAAGTTGTTGTGGCACGTAGTTAGTGAAGAGGGAATTTATGTGGATTAAGAGAGAATCAAGGTTGTAAATGAATTAAAATCTCATCTCAGTGAAAAGGAGTACAATATTTCTTTGGGAGGATAAATTTTATTTGGATATTTGTTCAAAACTATGCCTCTATTAAAAATACCATTAATCAAGTATTCAAGAAGGACCAAGCATTTGAGTTAACCCTTGAAGTTAAAGAAATTTTCACAAGCATCAAATCTACAATCACAACCTCCCTTATTTTTGTTGGTCCTAATTTAGATACATATTTCATGTTGTATTCCTTTGATTCCGAGGAGACTATAGTTGTTATACTTACACAAAGAAATTAGAAAAGCCAATAACTTCCCATTTTGTTTATAAGAAAGGGTTTGCAAAACTACAAGTTGAGATATTCCCCAATTGAGAAATAAGAATTTTTCTTGGTAAAGGTCATAACATATTTCATAATTTATATCCTCTTAGTGCACACAATATTACATGTACCTTCCCCCCTGTTCAAAATGATTCTAATCCAACGTCTAAGGGAGGTAACATGGCCTAATTGGTTGGAAAAGTTGTAAGAACATGATATAGATATTAAACCATTGAAATGTGTCTAAGGAAAAGGTATATGTAAGCTAATTGTAGGTGTCGAGGTGGTTGTTGATTAATTGGGTTGGTTGTCATTTATGTCAACCCTTGAAGAAAGTCTGGTAGAAAATTATGGCATCCCCAGTACTGTGGTTAAGGAACCTTAGTTAGTTTGAGGGATAATGCAATGGAGATCAGTGAATTTTCAGGTGAGACTATTCTAGATGGATAATACATGTTGTGTCGTTTATAGTTCTATTTGGTACATCGCGTTGTTCCTCACGATTGAGGGGATATGGATTAGTGAAGTTGGAGAACCCTCATGAGTTATATAGAAGACCCTAGAAGGTCAAAGAAATCAATTTATTCTAGAGGCTCCTAGAATAAGTTTACTAGTCAAAGTGGTTGTAACTAGGAGTTAATCATGAGTTAAGTTGTTGCAAAAAATAAAATAATTAAAAATAAATTAGTTTCAACTAGAAGTGGTGAGATTACTATTTGTGGATAAAGTGGTTGTAAGTGGACAAAGTAGCTAGAAGTGGGTTATCCCTAAAAGAAGGAAGTCAGGTAAAATAATTATAAGATAACCCATAGAGGAAGCTACTTGGAGAGTATAAATAAGAGAGAAAGGGTCTCTTATTAGCGGCTATTGAGCACATTGAATATTTATTATTTTGTGAAAGGTTTATTGCAGGTACTCATTGATACATCTAAAGTTACACAAGTCTAAGGTAGTAAAGGAGGGTTTACGGTGAAAATCTCGGAGTTTCAGAAAAACTCTAGCTTATGAGGTCTACGTGGGATGCAATGGAGGAAGGCATGTACATATGTGGGATACAGTGGAAGAAAGTGCATACATATGCAAGCTATAGAAGGGAAAGTTGCGTGCATATGAAAAGATCATGAAAATTTGAGTAGATGTGGGTGGCAGGTCCCTAGAGTCTGAAAGCAAGTTCCTAGGTCAACATTCTATAGTGATCGGGTACAAAAGATCTATCTACAGGTTCAAAAGGTGTGTCATATTCTTATGTGTAGTTGGATATTGTTTTCTACATGATATATGGTTATGGGATATTGAGGATTTTCCCTACAAAGGCTATTGGTTGTATGGAACTTACTGTATGAGATATATCTATAGAAATACAATGATGGTATGTATGGCATTTATCATTGGTACATCTTGTTGGTTTCAGTGTTGAGACATATCTTGTATTTCTTAGTACATGGCTGAGGGATTTTAGTTATGATGTGTATTTGAATTTGTTGGTATAGTTTTAGGTTGCATAGCAATGAGGGTTTGATGTCCAGTTGATGTGAGGGTATATTACACATGATTATGATTGTATGCAAATGTATGGCACATGACTAGAGAGACATAGATGCACATGGTTTGAGTGTTAGTATTGGGATATTGAGTATGAGATCTATGTTATCAGATCAAATCTATTGAAGAGATTGTTGGTACAGGTTGTTGGTACAGGTTATTGGTATAGGTTGATTACAGGTTATTGAGACAGGTTGACAACAATTTATTGGCATAGGTTGGTTACAGGTTGTTGGCACATATTGGTACAAGTTTATAGAGACATATTTCACAGTGATAGTGTGATAATGGTTTCACTAGTTATTTGACACTTATATTTTAGGGTGGTTGGACGGGGCAAGGATAGGTGTTTGTATCCAGAGAACTTAGGGGGTTGTAGCCTCCTTATGGTTGTAGCCAGAGAATTGGGGAGTTTGAGCTTCCCTCAAGTTGTAGCCTAAAAATATAGGGGGTTGGAGCCTCCTTCTAGTTGTAGCTGGAGAACAAAGGAATTTGGTGCTTCCAATGAATGTAATTCTTAAAGACATATAAGAAAAACCATCCCATGGTTTTCTCCCGCATTGTGGTGGAGTCCCCCCTTCTATCCTAAGGGTTGCACGACCTCCTGGTCTAGGATCGATCAAGAAATTGTGTTTGATTAACTCTTCGGGTCTCTGCTAGATCCCAAACCCACTTACCAAGGTCCTTTCTCCAAAGACGTAAGTCGTATGAGACCCACGGGTTCACTCCTGAGCATTGTTCAACTTCCACGCTAATCGGGCGCTAGCTCTTCTCTGGCTAAGCCCCTTCCTTCTTGCGACCACGGCTATGACCACTCGCCTAACTCAAAATGTGTTTTGCGATTTCACGTATCGGGTCTTCTTGTGTGAGTCACCCTGACTCTCTCGACAGGAGCCTACCGTGTGCTAGCCCCTCTATTCTCCTTCACCGATGTGACCCTTCGATATGACCATGGGACAATATTCTGAGCGCGTCGTGATTTCATGTATCGGGAACTCCTGATGGGATCCACCTTTGTTCTCCCGAGGTTTTGAACTCTCGATGCTTCATATGTGACGGCCCAGATCCTCCCTTGATCTGACGGCTCAGATCAAATCGCGCTCACTCCCGACTCCCGAAATGTCGATATTTAGGAGCTCCAAATCAATGGCTCGTGCTCCTCTGGATCTGACGGCCACTATCAAGTCGCGAACTCGGATTTCGCAAGTTCCCAGAACTCTTACTTCCAATTTCCCGAGTTGTGAACTCCCGACAAAACCAGATCTATGGTTCAGCTCCCTCCTCCAATCAACGACTGTGATCAAATCGCGATTTCGCGAGTCGCGAGTTCTTATAACTCTGCCTTTGAATTATCTTAGTCATAAGTTAGCGAAACACTAATCTCTCAACACTTGTCCCCCTTGATGGATGGTTCCGATGATTTTAGGATTTTGTAACCCTGCTCCTCCTATGTACTTTCAAAGATTATCGTTAGTGCACTTTACCTTGATCATGTGGCTATGATTTGTTTGTGCTCAAACCGAATGAATGAGATCTTTCCCCCTCTATGCTTTCTCCTCATTTTCTGGATGTTGATCGGATAGTCTAGATCTTTCCCCATGGGCTTACGCTTTCTTCAGACTTAGAATATTTTCAAAGGATTCAAAATCTTCGACCTTTTTCCTTCCTGGGAGTCTGTTTCTTGGATCTCATTAACACTTATGAAAAGTGTTATTCCTCCTGAGCTTGTTCTTGTGAAGACTTTGACTTCCCATGCACTCCTTGGATTTCAGGGATTTTGATAACTCAAATCCGAAGGATTTCTTGAAGAGAAATTCCTCTCGTTCTCCTAGCATTCTCCTTTTCTGGTTCTTCGACTTCTTGCAAAGTCCCTTCGATAGTTAGTTGAATCTCGGATCTGTGCACTCCTTACACCAGATCTTTACGCAAGGTTCAAATTCTTGTGGACGACGGGGCACGCCTTGCGCCAGCCTCTTTGCACTCCTTGCAAAGGGAAATTTCATGTTATCTCTTCTGATCTTTGGAACCGAAACAGATTCTGTCAACGCACTCCTTGCATTCTGTTTGCACACCTTGCACCACTCGACAAAAGAGAAACAATTGAAACTTATCCTAACATTCACATTTCCATCTACTCATAACGATATTCATTCATTCATTCATGAAAGCACAATAACAGAGAATTGAAAAATAATTTCCACACCATGCATTGGGTCAATTTTCCTCTGTTATATTCATAAGTGAAAATGGATACAACTGAAATCAAAACAAAAACTGAAAAACTCAGAAACCTCCTACTAACTTGCAACTATCTAACCTGCATCTAGCCTCATTTAGGCGTAAAAAACCTCTATTTATCTCAGAGGGCTCTTAGGGTTTCCCCTGACTACTTGTCTACATCAAAACCTAACCTATGACTATCTTAGTCTAGTCGCATTCCAGAGCCGAAGTGGAAACTCCCACTTCACTCGCAATTGCTCAAGCATGCCTCAAAAGATTTTTCCAGTGCTAAGTTAAGGTGTGCTTCAAAATGTCTGCTACAACTGCCAGTGTTGAGATTCCGTACAGACTCCTAGACGCTGATAGGTCATGCTCCACGTGCTTGCCAGCGATGCTCCTGAATCATACTGCCCTTGAAAAAAATTCATGGACTACTGTTCATGAGCTCCTGCACTGACTTTCTGTGCTTCTATATAGCAGCTTCATTTTCCCAACTTGCATCTTCTATTGGGTGTCCCTTCCACTTGACCAGATATTCAAAATAGGTCTTCTCTCGATATGCTATAGGAATTTGTTTCTTCCACTGGACCTTCTCTTGATCTTTTGATCCCTTTGTGTCATATTTCCTGTAATTATATAGGTCTGAAACATTGAATATGGGTGATATTCCCACACCATTTGGCAGCTCAATCTCATAGGCATTTGCATCAAACCTCCTCAAGATCTTACATGGTCCTATCTTCTTCATTTTTAACTTGTTATCAAGGATGATTTTAAGAATGGAAATTTATTTTAAAATGTATAAACCTTGGCGAATCTTACTAATCCTTCATATGCCAACTATAACTGTTTGGCGATATTTTTGTAAAAATATTCACATTTCTAAGGATTTTTTATATTTTTTATAAAATTTTGGCGATTTTTAAGGTAAAATAATTTTATCCTATAGAATTTGGGCGAATCATTTTTAAAATAACGAATCTCGTTTTTGGAAAAACCATGGAAAATTAGCCCATGAGCGAAATTTAGCCCCTAAA
>ML779621.1:715044-782445 GCA_009831015.1 Picea engelmannii | reverse complement strand
AAAATTTTGGCGATTTTTAAGGTAAAATAATTTTATCCTATAGAATTTGGGCGAATCATTTTTAAAATAACGAATCTCGTTTTTGGAAAAACCATGGAAAATTAGCCCATGAGCGAAATTTAGCCCCTAAAATCATCCATGCTTGTTATATATTCCCCTAGGGAACCTTTCTTTCCTGAGATGTGCTATAACCTGATCTCCTACTTCAAATTGAAGTTCTCTGCGATGTTGATCAGCTCTGTGTTTGTACTCATGGTTAGGACTTTGCAACTGTCCTCTGATCTGGCTATGAAGCTTATTCATTTATGTAGTAAAATCTTCTAGTCCAACGCTCCCGATATCACTCTGTTCCAAGTCTCTCAACTCAAATACTCCCCTGGGTTGCATTCCATACAATATTTGGAATGGGATTTTTCAAGTTTTCTTGTTTGGTGAGTCATTGTATGCAAATTCTTCTTGTGGCAGAATCTGATCCCACTGATTATGGTGCTCAGTAACCAAACTCCTCAACAAGTTTCCCAAAATTTTGTTTACCACCTCAGTTTGTCCATCTCTCTGAGGGTGATAAGATGATATGAAGGACAAATTTGTCCTCAAATTCTTCCACGGTGTTCTCCAAAAGTGACCAACAAATTTTGTGTCTTTGTCTGAGACAATGCTTCTAGGTAGGCCGTGAAGTCTTACAACTTCCTTGAAAAATAGATTTGCAACATGCATTGCATCACTGGTCTTCTGCCATGGGAAAATCTATCCACTACCACAAATATGGAATCAAATCCTTTTTGTGTTCTTGGTAGTCCCAACACAAAATCCATGCTTATTGCATCCCAAGGCCTCTCTGGTATTGGCAATGGTTGATACAATCCAATGTTCTGTCTTTTTCCTTTTGCATGTTGGAAGATTATACATTTGTTCACAAACTTTATCACTTATGTTCTCATAACTGGCCAATAGTATGAACTGCTCAACTGTGTAAATGTTTTATCATGGCCGAAATGTCCAGTCAATCCTCCACTATGTTTTTCCTTCAAAAGGTTATCCCTCATTCAGCAGTTTGGTATGCACAACTGATTTCCCTTGAACAACAATCCCTCTTGAATCATATACTCTGTCCACTGGCTTATGTCTCTAAGCACAGCATTTTCACATGCTTCATATGCTTCCTTGAAATCTGTATCATCACAATACATGTCCTTAAGGTGTTCAAACCCTAAGGTCTTCACCTGAAATTCCTACAGAATCAAACATCTTCTGCTCAATGCATCAACAACTTTGTTAGAATTCCCAACAATATGTTTTATGACAAAAGTAAAATTCAGCATTAACTCAACCCATTTCGCATGCCTCTGATTCAATTTGTCTTGTCTAGTTATGAATTGTAAAGCCTGGTTATCGCTATACAAGACAAATTCCTATGGGATAAGGTAATGTCTCCACTTCTTCAAGGCTTGAATTATGGCATAAAATTCCTTATCATATGTGGAGTATTTTCTCTTGGTCTCATTCATCTTCTCACTGAAATAGGCAACAGGTTTATTATCCTGGCTCAAAACTACTCCAATCACAACTCCACTTGCATCAAATCTCACCTGAAATGTCTTTTCAAAATTTGGCAAGACCATAATTGGTCATTCTATTATTTTCTCCTTCAGTATATTGAAGCTCCTCTTGGCCTCCTCTGTCCATTTAAAAGACTTGTGTTTCTTCTTCACAATATCCATCATTGGTGCACAAATTCCACTAAGCCTCTGATGAACTTCCTATAGAAGCTTGCTAATCCATGGAATCTCCTTACCCCAAGCATACTCTTCAGTGACGACCATTCTTTGATTGCTTTCACCTTCTCTGGATCCATCTTCAGTTCATTAGAATATATCACAAAACCTAAGTAAATAAGTTTTGTCTTCATAAAAGAGGACTTCTTCAGATTTATCAACAGCTTCTCCTGCTATAGCCTCCTCATCACTAGTGTTATGTTCCTCGAATGCTCCTCTTTAGTCCTGCTAAATATCAATATATCATCCATATATACAACCATAAACTTGCCAAGGAAATCTTTCAGTATCTCATTCATCAGCCTCATAAAAGTACTCGGAGTGTTTGTTAATACAAATGGCATAACAATCTTCTCATACAAACCTTCATTTGTCTAAAAGGTTATCTTCCACTCATCACCTTCTCTCATCTAATATGGTGTATCCACTTTTCAAATCTATTTTAGAAAAGAAATTTTCTCCACTCAAACAATCCATTAAATCATCCATTCCTGGTAAAGGAAATCTATACCTGATGGTGATCTTGTTAATGGCTCTTGAGTCTGTACACATTCTCCATCCTCCATCCTTCTTTGGACTCAACATAGTTGTTACTACGCATGGACTCAAGCTCTCTCTGACAAAACCCTTGTCTTAAAGTTCCTCGACTTGGTTCTTCACTTCCTCATTCTCTCGAGGTTTCAATTTGTATGCTGCTTTGTTCGACATACTTGCTCCTGGTATCAAGTCAATATGGTGGTTGATACTTCTGATGGGTGGCAATGATTTAGGCAACTCATCCACCACTATGTCAGCAAAATTATCCAACAATTCCTGAACTTCTTTAGGCAAGTCATCCATTGAAGTAATTGTAAGGATAACTCTGGGTTTCCTCACCACATCAAACTGCATCTCCTATTCTTCCTTGACTTCTTTCAGGAGTTATTTCCCACTCATGATAAGTATGCTCATGCTATCTTCCTCTTTCACTTTCTTCTCCTCTATTGGCAACAACATGTGTGTTCTACCATTCTTCTCCAAGGTGTATGTATTCTTCATCCCATCATGAATGACATTCCTGTCAAATTGCCATGGTCTTCCCAAAAAAATATGGCATACATCCATGGAAATTACATCACACATAATTTCATCTCTATATCCTCCTATCTTAAATTTAACCAAGCATTGTTTAGTAACCATTATCTGGTGTCCTTTCTACAACCATGAGACTTTGTATGGCTTTGGATGTGCAGTTGTCTCCAGCTCCAATTTCTCCACCATCTCTGTGGATACTAAGTTATTAGTGCTCCCACTATCAATTATCACCTTACATACTCTGTCTTTAGTCTTGAAAGTTGTTCTGAAGAGAATGTTCCTCTCCACTAGCTTTTCAACTTCTACTTCTGGTTTTAAGAGAACCTTCCTCAACATCAGGGATCTTCCATCCTCTGCTCCTTCTGCTTCAACATCTCTTCCCTGTGCTTCTGAAATGTGAGCTTCACCTCCTCCTTCTTTCTTTTTCTCGAGGCATTTCCAAGACATGTGCCATGTCTTTCCATAGGCATAGCATCTTACTTCTCCTCCTCTTCCTCCTCTTCCTTTGGAAGAACTTCTTCCACCACCCTGTCTTCCTCGAGAACTTCCTCCTCTTTCCGAGTGACTGTGTGGTTTTTCAGCCTCGTCCTTAGACTTATGTTCCTTGTCATGGGTAACTCCCTTACCTATGGTTGGGGATGGGATTTTACCTCTTCCTCATTGGCTTTTCTTTCTGGCCAACTTCTCCTCTGCCTTCAGTGCGAACTGATAAGCATCCTCCACTTTCTTTACCGACATCATGATGAGCTCATCCTGGATTTCATATCTCAGGCCATTTATATATCTGGAAAAATTTTCTTCATCTCTCTCCCTTTGTCCAGTTCTAATGTTCATCCTATAGAACTCCTTTGTGTACTCCTTAACTGTTATCCCTTTCTGTCTCAGATTCTGCATCTTCCTGAATAGATTAATATAATAATCCTTGGGTATGAACTTAGCCTTTATCTTGGCTACCATTATGTCCCAATTCTTTATCTTTTGCTTGCCTTTGCTTCTCCTTTCATCCTACAATTCATCCCACCACAATGTTACATGTCCTTTTAGCTTGGTGACAACCTGTTTCACCTTTCTCTCTTCATAGACATATTCATAGTCGAAATGTTTGTCCATGGATCTTATCCAATCCAGCATCTCTTCAGCATTTAAATTGCCTTCATACATTGGGACTTCTATCTTGGCTCTGCCTCCCAATATAGCAACTTCTCTTAGCAAGCATTCTTCAGCAACATCCTCTCCTACAGCTTCTTCGACCTCTACTGCTTCACTCTCTGCATCGTTGATGTCTCCAGCATCAGGTGCTCATCTCTGCGCTGCCTCCATCACCTTTAATCTCGCACAAAGTTCTCGCACCTCCTAAATCCCGAAATGTCGATATTTCGGAGCGCCAAATCAATGGATCGCACTCCTCTGAATCTGACAGCCACTATCAAGTCGTGAACTCATATTTCGCGAGTTCCCAGAACTCTTACTTTCGATTTCCTAAGTTGCGAACTCCTGACAAAACTAGATATATGGTTCATCTCCCTCCTTCGATCAATGGTTGTGATCAAATTGTGATTTCGCGAGTCGTGAGTTATTATAACTCTTCCTTTGAATTCTCTTAGTCACGAGTAAGCGAAACGCTGATCTCTCACCACGTGTCCCCCTTAATGGATAGTTTCGATGATTTCGGGATTTCCTAACCCCATTCCTCATGTGTAGTTTCAAAGCTTATCATTACTTCAATTTATCTTGATCGGGCGGCTACGATTCTTTTGCGCTCAAACCGAATGGCTGAGATCTTTCCCCCTCTATTCTTGCTCCTCGTTATCGAGATGTTGATCGAATGGTCCAGATCTTTCCCCCTGGGCTTACTCTTTCTTTAAACTTAGAAGATTTTCGAAGGATTCAAAAGATTCGACCTTTGTCCTTCTTGCGAGTCCATTTATTAGATCTCGTTAACACTTATGAAAAGTGTTCTTCCTCCTGAGCTTGGTCTCATGAAGACTTCGACTTCCCATGCACTCCTTGCATTTCAGGGATTTTGATAACTCAGATCCAAAGGATTTCTCAAAGAGAAATTCCTCTCTCCCTCCTAGCATTCTCCTTTTTTTGTTCTTCAAATTCTTGCAAAGTCCCTTCGACAGTTAGTCAAATCTTGGATCTGTGCACTCCTTGCACCAGATCTTTACGCAAGGTTCAAATTTTTGTTGATGACTAGGCACGCTTTGCACCAGTCTCTTTTCACTCCTTGCAAAGGGAAATTTCGTGTTATCTCTTCTGAGCTTCGGAACCGAAACATATTTCATCAACGCACTCCTTCCGTTCTGTGTGCACACCTTGCACCACTTGACAGAAAAGAAACAATTGAAACTTATCCTAACATTCACAGTTCCATCTACTCATAACGAGATTCATTCATTCATTCATTCATGAAAGCACGATAATAGAGAATTGCAAAACAATGTCCACACCATGCATTGGTCCAATTTTCTGCTATTATATTCATAAGTGAAAATGTCTACAACTGAAATCAAAACAAAAACAGAAAAACTCAGTAATCTCCTAGTAACTTGTAGATATCTACCCTGTAGCCAGCCTCATTCGGGCATACAAAACCTCTATTTATCTCAGGGGTATCTTAGGGTTTCCCCTAAATACTTGTCTACATCAAAACCTAACCTACGGCTATCTTAGTCTAGTAGCATTCCAGATCCGAAGTGGAAAATCCCACTTCGCTCGCGATTGCTCAAGCGTGCCTCAAAAGATTTTTTTGGCGTTGATTTAAGGCGTACTTCAAAATGTATGTTGCAACTGCCAGCATTGAGATTCCTTACAAACTCCTAGACACTGATAGGTCCTTCTCCGCGTGCTTTCCAGCGACGCTCCTGCATCACATTGGGTTTCTACGTAAAAATACAAGTGTATTATGTATGTGTATGATTTCTCATTGTTCATGGTTTATTTATTATGCACTTGTCGAATGATATTGGTAAATTGATCACAAAGATAAAAAAACACTTATATATTATGGTTAAAAAGTATTAAAAAGATATATTATTGATTCACCCCCCCACCCCCCCTCTTAGTAATCCAACAATTGGTATCAGGCCAGGTCCTTCAAGAGACAGTTTAACCACTGGAAGGAGATAATGGATTACTCTAAGATTGGGATACCATAGTTTTATGGGGAAGATTATGCGTTCTGGACTAGAATAATGAAGAAACACATACATGCACTAGGATTTGATGTTTGGAAATCAATAGTAGATGGATACAAAGCACCAACTATTCCTCCAACAAATAAATATGGAAAGAAACTTGAAGAAAATAATTCAAGAGCTACAAGTGCACTCCTGAATGGTTTGTCTAAATCAATATACACCAAAGTTATGCATTTTGATTCCACAAAGGAAATATGGGTCAAGTTTAAGAATGTATACGAAGGATATGAGAAAGTCAAAGAATATAAACTTCAAACTTTCAAAGCAAAATTCAAACAACTAAAGATGAATGAAGATGAGAACATAGTTGCCTACTTTCTACAAGTTTATGAAGTACTAAACAGTATCAAAGGCTTGGGAGACGAGGTAAATGAACTTGTCATTTCCAAAAAGGTATTGATATCTCTACCAATGAGATTTTATTCAAATATTTCAGCACTAGAAGAAAGAGAGGATCTAGCTACATTGACCATGGATGAGCTGCATGAGACACTCACATATTATGAGATGAGAACAGAACAAGATAATATGACTACAAAAGAAGCAACATTCAAAGCATCCAATAAGTCAAAGAAAAAAGAAAAGTCAGATAGTAGCAATGGTGACATCTTAGAAGACAATGAAGAAGTATCCAACTTCGTCAAAACACTGAAAAAGGGAACCAAAAAATATAGAGGTAAGCTTCCATTGATTTGTTTTAATTGTGATGGAATTGGTAATTTTTATAAAAAAATGTCTCCATAAGAAAAAAAAAAGGAATGAATAAGATGAGTCAAATAGAAAACAAACATACAAAGGAAAAAGAACCAAAAATAATTTTTTCAAGAAAACCTTTTGCACCAAAGAAGACAACACCTCATCAAATGAAGATGAAGTCATTGAAAGTGATATAGAAAGGGTTCTATTCATGGAAGTAGAATATTCTAATGAAGAAGGATCCAAATAAGAATATGAAGAGGTAGAAGTTGACTACATAGAAGAATTGTTGAGTTCCATAGAAGTTATAAAATGAGAGAAGAAGAAAAACAAGTTAATTCAAGAAGAATTAAAAGAAATGGGAGTTCATAATTCAGACTCTACAGAACTAGAGCAGATGATCACTAAATTAAAAAAACAAATAGAGAAAGATAAGAGAATTGAAGAAACACTTAGAGAATAGTTAGAAGAGAGAGATAAGATCATTGGAAATTTGGAAGCAGAGATTGTCACATTGAGAAAGGATCTTCAAAATAAAAAAATGTAGAACAACTCCAAAGTTTTGAACGAGATTTTTAGCAGTAAAAGGATAAATCATGACAAGTTCAAACTAGGATACAACCATATATAAAAGGGATCAAGATCCAAAACAACAAATCAAGAAACAAAACCAAGAAGCTATGCAGAGGCAGTTAGAGGATCTCCTGAGAAGAAAGAAGATAAGAAGTTTCAGAAGGAAGATACAAAGACACTCCTCCACCCAGAAGATTCAAATTTCAGAATCAATGATAGTCAGAAAAAAGAAGGCCTCAAGAAGAATAAGGGTTCATAAGAGTAACTCATTTTAGAATATCTACAAATCCCAAGTATCAAACTATAATTGTTGGTTTATGTTATTCATGTAACAATTTTGGACATAAGGCTATGAATTGCAGAGAAAATAACAGGAACAAATGTGAAAGTTATGCACGAAATGACTATTCAAGAAGGCCTAGTGAAACATAGGACAAAAGCTACAACCAGTTTGAATCCTTGAGTACTGAGATGGAATGCTACAAGTGAAACAACTTTGAACAGATGGCCAAATATTGTAGAATGACAGTTCCTCCAAGATAATCACAACAAAATAACAATAATCAAAGACAAGAACCTCAAAGAATATGGATAAGGAAGCAGAATCAGTAAAACAATGAAGAATGCACACTTTCTCTACAAGCTAAACACAAGAAACGTGGATGGTATGTTGACAGTGGCTGCTCAAAGCACATGAAAGGTGATAAGGACATGTATCTAACTTTGAGAAAGGAAAGAGATGGATCAGTCTCCTTTGGAAACAACGACTCAACCAGAATCATTGGAAGAGCCACATTCAGAATTGGAAATAAGGATACCAAGGCAGAGAATGTTCTCCTAGTGGAAGATATGAAACACAATATTATGAGTGTAATTCAAATGTGTGATCAAGGTCACAAGTATATGTTTGATTCATAGAAGTGCGAGATAATAAAAGTTGGTTCAAGTAGAGTGGTTGCGATAGCTGTGAGAACTTCAAGAAACATATATGTATTAAGTGAAATTGGAAATGAAAAGTGTTCTCTAGGAAAGGAAGATAAAGTTTGGCTATGGCATAGAAGAATGGGTCACATAAATTTTGATAATATTGTCAAGGTCAAGAAAAAGGAAGTAGACAGATAATTTCCCCAGATCATGAAGCCAACCAACACCTTCTACAAGCATTGTCAACAAGGAAACCAAACCAAGACAAGTTTCAAGTCAAAGGAATACTCCACAACAAAGCCCCTGGAAATTGGGCATATTGATCTAGTCGGACTAGCTAGAACAAAGGGGTTGAAAGGTGAGCAGTATTTTATGCTATTGGTTGATGATTATACAAGAATGATTGTAGTTTGTTTTCTCTGGAAGAATTTAGAATCATTCGAAGAAATTCAAGATATACAAGGAGATGGTTGAAAATGAAATATATTCTAAAATCAAATGTTTGAGATCAGGTGATGGAGGAGAGTTTACTTCAAAGGAATTTATGGACTTCTGCAGTAAGCATGGAATAAAAAGGAAATTCTTTGTTGCTAGGACACCACAACAGAATGGAGTCGTTGAGAGGAAGAACAGGACAATACAAGAAATGGATTGAACTAAATGGATTCGAAGTTGACAGATGTCTTTTGGGCACATGTAGTGAATACAACATTTCACATTCAAAACAAAGGAATTATCATAAAAAAATAGTGATAAAACTCTGTATGAGCTATGGAAAGGAAGACCAGAAAATGTGAAGCACTTCAAAGTTTTTGGAAGAAAATGCTACATCAAAAGAGAAGATGACAGAATGGGAAAGTTCGATTCTCATTTGAATAAAGGCATACTTGTTGGGTACTCAAGAACACATAAAGAATATAAATGATTCCATATAAGGATAAAACAAATTGTGGAAAGAATCAACATGACGTTTGATGAGACAAGTGAATGAAGAATAAAGGAAGAAGAAAAGGATTCAATGGAACAGGTTCACGAAGAAGAAGCAAAGGAAGAAGAAGTAGTAGAAGATGAAGATGAATAAGAGTAGTTAGAAGCAAAAGAGATAGAACAACAAGATATTCAAGTACCTCCAAAGACACCTAGAAGACGAATACATAAGAATCATCCACTAGATCATATTATCGGGAACAAAGATGCAGGAGTTGAGAATAGAAGAAGAATTTGTTACCAAAACAACTACACTTAGCACTCTTATCCATGATTAAACCAAGAAGTTTTGAAATAGCCAGAAAGGATGAATTCTGGATAAAATCCATGGATGAAGAGTTAGATAAGATAGATAATATTGACACTTGGGAACTGGTTCCAAGGACAAGGTACAAGAATGTGATCGACACAAAGTGGGTATTCAGAAAAAAATTGAATGAAGATGGACAGGTTACCAGAAACAAAGCTAGATTGGTATATAAAAGATACAATCAAGTATAAGGTATCAACATTGAAGAGACATTTTCCCCAGTTTATAGAATGGGAGCAATCAGATTGATCCTCACTTATGCATGCTCCAAGAATATTAAAGTGTATCAAATGGATGTGAAATCATCCTTCTTAAATGGGGATCTAGAAGAAGAAGTCTACATTGAGCAACCAGAAGGATTTCAGTTGTTAGAGAATGAAAATTATGTTTGCATGTTGAATAAGGCCTTGTATGGTCTCAAACAAGCCCCCAGGGCATGGTATTCCAGACTAGACAAATACTTACAGTAGCAAGGGTTCAGGAAAATAAATGCAGACATCAACCTCTACATCAAGTTAAATCAAGACAATATTTTGTCAATTGAAGTTTATGTTGATGATATTATCTTTCGAAGTGATGATGAGAGGATGGGATAGAAATTTGAAAAGGATATGCAGAATGAGTTTGAAACGTCATTACTTGGTGAATTATCATTATTTTTGGATCTTCAGATATGTCAAAGAAACCAAGGCATTTTTATCTCTCAAACCAAGTATATCAGAGAAATGTTGAAGAGGTTCGGAATGGAAGATTGCAAACCAGTCAATACTCCTATGTAGACCAGTTGTAAGTTAAGTAAAGATGATGATTCAAAGTCTACATGTCAGAGGAAATATAGGGCAATGATTGACATATTATTTTATGTGACAACATGAAAACCATATGTAATGCAAGCAGTTGGATAGGTGGCACAATTTCAAGCAACACCAAAGGAATCACATGTTCTAGCAGTAAAGAGAATATTTAGATATATCAAGGGTACAAAATAGTTTGGATTATGGTATCCAAAAGGAAAGGATCTATCACTTATTTCCTATAGAGATGCAAATTGGGCAGGTTGCATTGATGACCAGAGAAGTACAAGTGGAGCAGTGTTCTACTTGGGTGAGTGTTTGATATCTTGGCTAAGCAAGAAACAATCATCAGTATCATTGTTTACAATTGAAGTTGAGTATATAGTGGTAACATCATTTTTTACAAAGGTCTTATGGATGAAACAAACATTGACAGATATAAAGGTTGAGTATGATGAGCCCATTCTGATAATTGTGATAACACAAGTGCCATCAGTATCTCAAAGAATCCAGTGATTCACTCCAAGATGAATAACATTCCAATCAAGTTTCATTTTCTATGGGAGAAGATTGCAAAGAAGAACATTTGAGTTGAGTATGTTGGGACCAAAGAATAGATTGCAAACATCCTTACAAAGACACTTCCAAGGGAATATTTTGAGTATCTTCGCTAGAAACTTGGCATAGTTTCTACCCCACAATGAATTTTGAATGTTATTCTTATATGTCTTATATTTACACAAGCACCATAAAGAGGACAGTTCAATTTGCGGGAGCAGTCTCAGGGAGATTTCAATCAGGGGGAGCAGCCCCAAGGATATTTCATTCAAGGGGAGAAGCCCCGGCGAGAATTTACCTTTTCCATTGATGCCAAAGGGGGAGAGATTCATCAAATGGAAGGAGAGATAGTTATATGATTGGAGAGAGAGCATAGAGGCATGATTCCAGGGGGAGCAATGGTCACAGGGGGAGCATGAGCGATATGAATTTAGTGTTGCATCAAAGTGTTTCCATCAATGCCAAAGGGGGAGATTGTTGATTAATTGGGTTGGTTGCCATTGATTTCAACCCTTGAAGCAAGTCTAGTAGAAAATTTTATTATTGTAGTCACATTGAATATCTATTATTTTGTGAAAGGTTTATTGTAGGTACTCATTAATACATCTAAAGTTACACAAGTATGAGGTAGCAAAGGAGGGTTGATAATGAAAATCTTGGAGTTTCAGAAAAACCCTAGCTTATGAGGTGTACACAGGATGCAGTGGAGGAAGGCATGTACGTATGTGGGCTACAGTGGAAGAAAGCGCATACATATGCAGGCTCTAGAAGGGAAAGTCGTGTACATATGAAAATATCATGAAAACTTGAGTAGATGTGGACAGGTCCCTAGAGTCTGAAAGCAAGTTCCCAGGTCAACATTCTACAGTGATCATGTACAAAAGATATATCTACAGGTTCAAAAGGTGTGTCATATTCTTATGTGTAGTTGGATATTGTTGTCTACATGATATATGGTTATGGGAGATTAAGGATTTTCCCTAGAGAGGTTATTGGTTGTATGGCACCTACTGTATGATCTAGATCTACATAAATACAATACTGGCATGTATGGTATTTATCATTGGTATATCTTGTTGGTTTGAGTGTTGAGGAATATCTTGTATTTCTTGGTACATGGTTGAGGGATTTTGGTTATGATGTGTTGTTGAAGTTGTTGGTATATCTTGAGGTTGCATAACAATGAAGGTTTGATGTCTAGTAGATGTGAGGGTATATTACACATGATTTTGATTGTATGCACATGTATGGCACATGACTAGAAAGACACATATGCACATGGTTTGAGTGTTAGTCTTGTGATATTGAGTATGAGATCTATGTTATCAGATATGATCTATTGAGGATATTATTGATACATGTTGTTAGTATATGTTGGTACATATTATTGGTATAGGTTTATTACAGGTTATTCGTACAGGTTGACTACAGGTTATTGGCATGGGTTGGTTACAGGTTGTTGGCACAGATTGGCACAGGTTTATAGAGACATATTTCACAATGACAATGTGACAATGGTTTCATCAGTTATTTGACACTTGTATTTCAGGGAAGTTGGACAGGGAAAGGATAGGTGGTTTTAGCCACCTTTCGGTTGTAGTCGGAGAACTTAGGGGGTTGTAGTCTCCTTCTGGTTGTAGCCAGAGAATTAGGGATTTGGAGCTTCCCTCGGGTTGTAGCCTGAAAATATAGGGGTTTGGAGCCTCCTTCCAGTTACAGCTGGAGAACAAAGGAAGTTGGTTCTTCCAATGAATGTAATTCTTAAAGACATATAAGAAAAAATATTTTGTGGTTTTCTCCCGCATTGGGTTTCCATGTAACAATACTAGTGTACTGTGTATGTGTATGATTTCTCATTGTTCATGGTTTATTTATTATGCACTTAACGAATGATATTGGTAAATTGATCATAAAGATAAACAACACTTATATATTGTAGTTAAAAATGATTAAAAATCTCTATTTCGGATTCACCCCTGCCCCCTATCATTAATCCAATAGTGGTGACCATTAACCCTGAGGATATGGATAATAGAGAGCTCATTCATGATCCATAAATCACCAAGATCGAATGGTACAAAGACATTGTATATTATTTTAGATTGGGACATTTCCCAATTGAATAGTCATCTAAGGAGTAGAGGGATTTGAAAATGAAATTTGTTCATTTTGTTCTAATTTCTCAAGTTCATTTTAGGAGGAAATTCAATGGAATGTTGTTGATATGTTTCTGATTATTGAAATTTGTTGAAGTCCTTGAGGAAATTCATAAGGGATTATATGGTGGCAAATTTTCCCCATTGGTCACTACTCACAAAGTGATGAAAGTAGGGTTTTATTTCCCAACACTCTTCACATAAGCATGCAAGAAGGTTAGAATTTCTCTGGCCTACTAAATGTTTTCAGGAAAAATGAAGAAAGTCACTATGACTTTGAGAAATATTGGTGTATATATTCCCTTTGCACAGTGGGGAATGGATGTAATTGGTCCTATAAATCCAAAGCTAAGAAAGGGTCACTCATACATCAAATATTATTTCATGAAGTGGCTTGAAATTGTATCTTTGAACGTTGTTGGATCTACCCAATACATTCAATTTATGAAAGAAAACATTGTGTCCAAATTTGGATTCCTTGGAAATTTCATTATTGATAATGGTTCAATATTTATGGCTTTGAAATTCACTATCTTTTGTGGTAAGCACAACGTCGTCATGGGGTAGTCTTTGAATTATTACCCCTAGGATAATGGACTGACAAAATATACTAATAAAATGCTCATCCAAATCTTAAAAAAGACTATCTAGAGGAACTAGCATACAAAATTGTTGGATGCATTAAGGGAAAGTAAGGTCACACCTAAAGACATTATTGGAAAATCCCCCTACACATTGGTTTAAGGGAAGGATGTAATGCTCACAGTATGCTTGGAACTAAATGATATATCTTTGGCCACTAGAATTCAAAGACAAATAATGAGTCATTTCTTTGAAATAATGATATTAACAACTCGTATAGCTCAGGGAACAAATGAATCAATCTTAGTCAGATATACAAAAGAAGCAATATGTGACAAGAAGTCACTCCAATTAAAAGATGACATTAAAATATTTTCATATGGGACAAGTAGTTTTGTTATGGAACAAGGCCAAGTATAAGACCTCAATGCATTCAAAGTTTGATTCTCTTTGGATTGACCATTATCAAATAAAAAAATAGTGTGGATGCAACTCTTATTTTCTCAAGAAAATGGATGGAATTGTAAATAAGTTGCATGTAAATGGGAAACATCTCAAGCATTTATTTTGTAGTTTCCCCTACCTTTTAGGCATTGTACCATAGTTTAGGTTCATCAATAAATATTACATCCCTTTTTTGATTGAATTGAATTTCCCCCCTAGTCTTACCTTATCGTTAACTCCATTTTCAATAGGAAATGTGTTCTAAATGATTCATGACCCATAGGGGGTTACTATCTTGTAGTTGGAGCAGAATGTTAATAATTTTTCTTTCCTAGCCTAAGCCTTATCCCCTAATTTGGCTGTCATATTTTTCTTCCTCAATGTATTGAAGTGCCTTTGTGTTATAGTCTAAAATTTCATATATGTGCATACAAGACATTGGCCCATCCATTTGCATACTTTTCCAAAAATATTGTTGAGGCTTCCTTCTAAAAACCCATTTTTTGGATAGTGTATGCACCATGTTGTACTAATAGCCTACATACACATGCATACACATGTGTGTTGCATGCTAGTTAGCCCACATTTACCTCCAAAAGTTGAAAAAAATATAAAATTGTACAGAATTCGACAGAGTTTACGGGCTATGAAGGGTTTCCTAACCATTTTACCCATTGTAGCCCATCCCCAAACCAAATAACTATCTTTTTCTCATATAAAAAGAGGTCTTGGGGAGTCATTTATGGACATGAACAAGAGAATAAAAAAACGTTGCCAAAATCCCAAGGTTTGCATCTCATTTTGAGTTTTAGCCTTAGCTTTCCCCTCCAGCCTTTCTCCTTATGCAACCCTTCCTCCTTCCCTTGATGGTATGTTGGCTGTGATAAGATAATGTGGGATTGATGCACTTGGAGCCACGGTAAAGGATCCTAGACTTGGTTCATAGAGCGGTTGTTGGTGAAGGTTGTAACCCTTTTTATCTTGAATTTGAATAAAAGAGATTATCCTTGTCTCAAAACCCTATGTTTACATGTTCTTGTTAATTTGAGAATTTATATCTATGTTTATAATTTTTAAGTGATTATTAGAGATGGTATGTGTTGTTGCATTATATTCCTAACCCCTTGTAGGTCAGATTTGGGAGGATATATGTGATCTAGGAGGCGATAACAAGTGAAAGAGATCGACTCCAACCATAAGGATTGAAGGTGCACTCATTAACCCTCTCTCTCTCTCTCTCTCTCTCTCTCTCTCTCTCTCTCTCTCTCTCTCTCTCTCTCTCTCATCACTTAGTTTAGATGGTTTTGGGGTAGATTAAGGGTAGATCATTATTTTAAGGGATTTATTTCTCTACCTATTCCTTAGACCCAGTTTAGGGGGATTTTCCCCATAGAAGAATTGGCGACTCCATTGTGGATGGGCTACAAGGGGTAAAATGGTTAGGAAACCCTTCATAGCCCGTAAACTCTGTCGAATTCCGTGCAATTTATTATTTTTTCAACTTTTGGAGGTAAGCACAGGCTAACTATCATGCAACACGCATGTGTACGTAGGCTAACTAGCATGCAACATGTGTGTGTACGCAGGCTATTAGTACAGTCGGGCGTGTACACTATCCAAAAAAGGGTTTTTTAGAAGGAAGCCTCAACAGTATTTTTGGAAATGTATGAAAATGGATGGGCCAATGTCTTGTATGCACAGATATGGCATTTTGGACTATAACACTTTGAGAAACCCTTTCAAAAATTTCCTAAGTGAATATCTTAAATAGGAAACCCTTTCCCCATGCAGAACAATCACCAAAGCATTAAAGTTTTTGCATTCCACATTAGATTTTCTAATGAAAATGTGGGAAAGTTGACTATGTGATCATTCTTCCACATTCCACTTTCAACATTTCTTATTAATGAAAAATGTAGAGGTCTTGCACAATAGTTCAGGTTTTCGCATCATGACACTCCACCTCCTACACTTCATATTCACCACTTCGATGGTATGTGCAATGTAAAACTCCAAGTACCATTCCCCTTGCCCCTCGCCTCCATATTCTTGCATTCTTAAACACTTTGTAAGTGATGAACGAGAGGATAATCTTAGACTGAAGAGGAGAATATTTGAGTTGGAAATTGCGTTGAATCCTAATCCATTATTTACACAACCATTGGTCATTAAAGGACCTACATAGAATTTGAAGGAGACTTCCAAGAAGTATACTAAGGAAAAGGTATTTCGAGAAGTAATAAGTGGAGTTAGAAAGATTGTGG
This sequence comes from Picea engelmannii, assembly GCA_009831015.1. Taxonomy (NCBI): domain Eukaryota; kingdom Viridiplantae; phylum Streptophyta; class Pinopsida; order Pinales; family Pinaceae; genus Picea; species Picea engelmannii. The sequence goes on along the minus strand of ML779621.1, from coordinate 766,105 downwards.
ATAATAACATTGATGATAGAATGTTTTGTTATTTGAGCTCTAGGAGCATGTAAATAAATATTATGTTCTTATTGGAAGGATTATTTATTTGAAAGGATATTTCAAACTTGAACTTCAGAAAGATATGAATTTCAATGAGAATTATGTTAAAATTTTGCTATAAAATTAACAGATATGAATGAGCACAAGAGATAGAAATATAATCTCCCCTTGAACAACAAGTTGAAGTGGATAAGTGATGGTTGGGACAATTATATTGATATTCTACAATAAAGTGTTTGAGGAGACGAGAACAAAAATATTATTTAAGTTAGGTGACTCTATACAAGGGTTAGAGGGGCCATCCATTATGAAATGTGACAAAATTTTACTAAATCAGAGTTTGAAGCAAGATTGAAAGTTCCCAAGATCTCCTTGGGAGAAGAATTTTATGGCCTTACAAGCTTTCATGGGGTAGAGATACCTAGATGGACAACTGAATTTGTTATAGACAATGTCAAGCATACCATATTGTTTGGGAGAAAATGTGATTTCCAATATATTAATTTAGTGTACTCTAGATTTATCATTTTTTATGCTTTTTATGAAACTAAGCCACCTCCCTTTGATGTTGAAACTTTGAGTGGGACTGAAAGTGAAATGCTTTCACTTAGAGTAAGAGAAGAAACCACAGTGGCACCCTTAGATAATATTGTATCAAAGTTTGGGTCAATAAAGCTATAGAAGTAGCCTCTAAAGCCTCTTGAAGTAGTTATGATATTTAGGCTTCATGAAGAAATCATGGCATTATGAAGTTCTTTTTAAGTAAAGTTATTGGAAAGAAGAAGAGTTCATCTTCCAACAATTTTTCCTCCTCTAAATTTTGTGAGAGCCCTCTATGACTTTCCCTTCCTTTATGTCTCATGGTTGAGTTTTACCTTGTATTTTGCATATGTGATTGCACAATGAAAACTAGGGATTCTCTGACTTTCCTCCTTTAATGACTCTACGATTTATCTACTATTCTAGGTGCAAAGGAGTCCCATGCTAGTTCTAGAGAGAAAACACATTTGATTTCTTTGTTTAAGTATTAGTCTTGGGAGTTTTGTTGAGGATTTTGTTCACATTTGGGAACCTATTGTTTGATTTCAACTCCACAAAAACCTATTTAAGTGCCATTTTATTTTTATGATTTCTCAGTTGAAGATACTAGTGGAACCTTGAGGAGATGGTTCTTTTCAAACTTAGTGGATTTGCAATGAAATAGTATTTTAAAGTTATCTAATGACCTTAGACACTTTTTTATTTTACTTTCATCTTGTAAATTCATGCTTATCGTATGTGCTTATATCATATGAAGGGAGACAAAAATCTATGTTTTGAGGAAGCCTATTATCATAAAATATTGTTATATTTATTTGCTTTCTATCAATGATTGGAACTACTTGGTTCTTTCTTCAGAAACATAATTCTTTAACGAATATTTAATGATCTCTAGATTCTTTAGATCTTTCTAGGAAGTTAAATATCATTTCAACGTTTCTTGTATAATAATCCCCCTCTTATTTCATTGAGATAAACAAGAAGACCTGCCTAATAATAAAGAGGTGTACCACCTCAATAAAAATGAAGCAAGGCACTCCTTGAGTTGCCCAAGGATTTTCCCTAAGCATTGATCCTTTTCATACAAGAAAAAGTGATCAACATGTCGTTGGATAAGGAAATTGGAGAGCACAATTGTGGATGCTCTAGCTCTTGAATTAAGGTAGTGCTTGCAACCATACAAGTACAAATGATGAGGACCAAGATATGTACATAAGACTTCTTTGAGATGACTTTCTTTATTTGGAATTTTTGTAAGTTGTTTACCAATATAAAATAGCCTTTCTAGGATTAGTGTCTTTGAATGGACCTTAGATGAGTTAGAATATGTATGGAAATGGATTGACAAGAAAGTGACTCGCTTTCTTCAACAAATAGACCTATATGTTACCCTTGGAATTGTTTCTATGACTACAAAACTTCTAGCCTTGGGTGGCATTTGAAAAAATGAGTTTATCTAGTGTCCCTAAAGGAATTGCTTTTGTGTGGAGAGGGAAGCTATAATGACAAATTTGGGATTCTTTCAAATTTGGTTTGAAGTTATACTCTAGGTTTTGTTGTTGTTGCAATTTTGTTCTTTATTAAATATCTTGTTATGGTCAAGGATTTAAATGGAAAATGAATAACCCATATGAAAATCAATCAACACTAAGAAGAAAAAAATCATTTTCAAAATAATCAAAGAACCTAAAGGAAAAGTGGTACCCAAAATTTGCAAAAAAATTAGGGTGAATTGTGGAATCAACATATTGTTATAGTGAAATTACTTGAAAGAAGAAATGATTAATCACCCATTTTCCATTTTCATATGCACTTGAAATTTTGTATGTGATTGAAATTTAAATCTATAGAAAGGGAAATGGATCAATACACCCACAGACTTGATGCATCTAGAACAATTTATATTTTGATCTCATAATTCATAGTAATTGAAAAGATTATCTTGGTTATATACACTGCATTGAATCCAATTATACAATCTTCTAAACTGATTTTGTTTTAACAATTCACTCATGTATAGTTCAGAAATAAAATAAAGAAGTTATCAAGAATGTTAATATAACTTGGAATGAGTTAATAAACTTCTTTAGAAAGCAATGGAACCCTGATGAGTTGATTCTAATATATAGTTATATTGAAAATATTTCATTTGCTTTGAAATTTATTGGTACAATCATTGCTCTGTTATGATTTTGGTTGATTGAATTCATCGGAAACTTTGATTAGCATGTTTTTTATTAGAATGTTGTTGTATTCTCCATTTGTTAAATTAATTGATTATAGTAATGCATCCTTTATATCATAATTGAAAATTTGCATTGCATTAACAAGGGGTAGGGAATAATACCACTTGCATGGAAGGAAGGTATATATATTGACAGTGTTCTTCTCAATAAAATTTGATTACAAGACGAAAACCACTAGTCGACTACAACTTAGACTTGGGGTTTCAATTTCATAATAAAAATTACTGCAGTTCCAAGCAATTGTTAGATTCAAAATTTATGAATGATGTAGAACCATATTTCCTATAGCCTTGACTTATGGTATTGAATTTAAAGATTGTCTTCACTGCCAAATTAACCAATTCATACAATGAGTATAATTTGCATAGAGTGTAAGCATGTTCTACACGACCAGAATAGAATGAAATTCAAATCGTAATTCTTCCATTGGTATTCTAGATCTAAGATAACCTACAAATGGATATGTTGAGCAAGCCATAAACTATAAGATTGAGCGATTTGAAGTTACAAATTATATTAATGACTACTCCATACTACTGATAATAAAATATTCAACTTAGTGTTAAATATTCAAGAAAATGAAAAATAAAATGATAACCCTATCATGTAGGGATCATAGGTAACGATACCATATAGATTTTAATAAGAATGTTAGGGTCATAACATCCCTAACCTCCTAAGTAGATATATTACTATGTATTTCTATGTATGGAGGTCATCATTAGTAAATAAGGCCTATGTAGTAGTGTGAACACAATTATTGTACGAAGGCTTACTAGAAGGTTTTTCCTACTAGAAAGTTCCTTCTCTAGAATGGTATTAGGGGATACAAATTACTATATAAATATTAGAAGCATTGTAAAAGGTGTCTTGGAAATCATTTGTAATTTGACCTATACTCTATTGGAGGTTGCCCCCTTGAAGAGACGAGTGAAAATTGCTTCCATATCAATAAAGGAATAATGTTTTGTTTCATGTTCTCCATTGTTCCTGTAATTATATTTCTTTATGTGATATATTTGAGTAATATATGTGATTTAAGATCTAAATACTTCTATTTGGTACATCACAAGTGGTATTAGAGCTCTTTCCTAGAACAAGTTTTAGAACAATGTTTTTAGGCTAGAGACATGTCCTAGTGTCTATAAATAACACGTAGATCTGTCGTTAAGTGGGTAAACATGTGGTAGGGGAAGCATACACGTAGGAAATACAAGAGATTTCACCTTGTTGGAAACCCTTGTAACCCCTATTTTCACCCCTTCAAGTAGTACCACATCAGACAACACTTTTATCCAGACTTCACTTCCACGTATCCTCAAGTATATCAGAAGTCTCGTAGGTGTCTTGAAACCAGCCTTAGATTAGCCACTCGATCCTCTAGCTGCTATAGAGGCACCAATAACCACACTTGGGAAGATTATTCTTTTGTACCTAGGTAATTAGGCAGTATGGATAAGGGTACAGTCGAACCTCCTTAGTCAGATCCCTGAGATATTGGGTTGAGTACTACTATTGGACCCCACAAGTATATTAGAGAGCTATATCATATGGAACTCCATTGTCCTTAGGACCCTTGCAACTCTACTCCTTGAAGTCAGTTCAAAAACATTCTAAAACAAAGGCATATGATCAAGATGGATTTCGATGGCCTCCTACCTATTTCAACTAGCTCATTTTGGCAGTTTTCTAGTTTGGCAGTTTCTTCCTATTTTTCAGGTCCCTGACTTTCGGGGCCATTTTGAAGCCCTAAACAACATTTTTAGGGCTCGTCATAGTTAGAATGTAAACAGAGTCAGAATCTAATGGAAACGTGTTTAGTCCTCAGATAGACATTTCTAACGAGCTATTGTGCACCTAAAATGGACATGGTATGCAAAAGTTATGACCCCGGGAAGTTGATGTACTAGCTTACCCCAACGGGGCAGACATGACTTTTGGCGCTTCATCTGCTAGGGTTAGGTTTTTGGATGTCTATGTTTTTGGCATTCCTGTTTATTGTAAAAAGGCTTGGAGAGCCTCATTGTAACCATATTCTTGTGAATTAGCGCAACCGTCACATCTCTTCTCAGAGATAAGTTGCCACCATTCTAGCGAGCTTGTTTTCCGTTGCATTTTACAGTTTTAGTACATTTTCTTATTGAATAGAAACTAGTTTTATTGTATCTTTGTTATTGTATCTATGTTATTCATGTGTCTCTGTGTTAAGAATAATAATAATCTATATTCATTTTTGTTCTTCTCATTAATTCTAGATCAGTGGTATCATAGTGGTCTGTCCTTATCGTTCTTAATGCATGTCCCTGACGAGGTTAGGGTACAAAGAATTGGGTCTCGAGCTTGTTTCTCTTAAGGAAAAAATCTCTCAAACGCCCAAGTGACCTCTCATGGCAGGAGAAAAAAAATACAATGGGACATGAGATCCTTTCAAAATGTTTCTCAAGGAATCCATCATGCAACAAAGGAACGGAATGATGGATAATTTTGTGCAAATCCTTCGGTGGCTATCAACATGCGACACATCTTCCTCAAACGGAGGCATCGCCCCCTTCAAGGTACAAATCGACTTTGATATTCCCATACTTGAAGGTCATATAAACACAGATGTTGTAGACAAATGGTTAAATCTACTAAAAGGGTATTTTTTTGTCCATAACTTTTCGAACAGAGAAAATATTATGTTTGCGCTCCTCAAAGTCGTCCCCCATGTCAAATATTGGTGGGATACTTTCTGTGATCAAAAGGAAATAGAGGAAGCCTCATTATTTACAGTCATTGTCACCTAGGATTCCTTCAGGGACGCTATCAAGGAATAATACTACCATGTCGGAAGTTATGATGACCTGTATACAAAATTGGCCACACTGCAGTAGGAAAGAGACCAAGAAGTGACAGAGTTCACAAATATCTTCCATACCTTGCACACCAAGATGGGTATCAAATATTTTGAGCGACATCTGGTTCTCAAGTATCGCAGTGGTCTGCATAGATACATCCAGGCCTAAATGGAGTTTTTGGACATCTCGTCCTTGGGTGTGGCCTATCGATATGCCGTCAAAATCGAGCAAAAGCTTAAAAAAAAGATGCAACAATTTGGGCCTGGGAACCCCTCACATCAGAAGAAAGTAAAGGGAATTCCCAACCCACAGAACAAAGGATAGAGAAAAGACATATAGCCTCAGGACAACTAGTCTAGGCCGCAAGCAAAGAAGTACATTGGAAAGACAAAGAAAGATACTGAGAAGTGATGTGACTTCCATAAGAGCCCCTGACATAACACTATTGATTGTCTCTCCAAGAAATCATTGGTGGCTGAGGTGAAAGCCTTTGAATCAGATGCGGGTTCTAAATCTGAGTCAGAACTAGAAAGGGGGAGAAAAATCATTGGCGTGGAACCTATTTCCACTGTTTCTACCACCAAGGTCTAGCCCGGTGAACCAGACGAGCCAGAAGAAGGAGAGCACCTATTTAATTCATAGATGTGGGTAAAATGCACCCCATTGCACTTTATCTTTGATAATGATAGCCAGAAGAAGATCATCTCAGAATAGGTCATCAAGTGGCTATCCTTGTTGAAAAAGTCACACCCACAGCCCTACACCATTGGATGTATCCACCAAGGAATCGATCTCCGCATCAACCAATAGTGTCTCATGTCATACGACATCAAGTCCTTCAAAGACGAGGTATTGTGTGATGTTGCTCCTCTCGAATTTTGTAATGTTCTTTTGGGACAACCTTATCTATGGAAAAATTATGTTGTATATGAGTCTAGACCTCGTAGTGTTATTTTTACTTTGAAAAGTAAATTATACAGGATACTCGAGGTAGTCCCACCTAGTGTTATTCCTTGATCTTTGCCAAGCAATGCAGGAAGGTCATATCTCAGACCAGGAAGTTTGTATTCTTCGTGATTCACTCTCAAAGTGAGCGAAAGATTGCGGCCACATACAGAGCCTCCATGGCCAACCTCTCCACACAACAGAAGCAAGTGGACAAGGTCGTGGAAGAATACAAAGATATATTCTCCTCACCTACCGGGGTACCTCTGCACTATCAGGTCAAGCATCCCATTAATTTGACCCCCGACGCACTTCTACTCAATGGGCCAGTCTACCGTCACTCTTTGTTATAAAATGAGGAGATCAAGCAATAGATCAAAGAACTGCTCCACAAGGGGCACATCTGTCCCATCTCATCACCTTGTGGGAGCCCAATCGTGATGGTGCAGAAGAAATACGGGACCTGACGACTCTACATTGATTACCAGGCCCTAAATAAAATCACAGTGAGGAACCGATACTTGATTCCAAGAATCGACGATCTCCTTGATCAGCTCAAGGGGGGGAAATAATTTAGTAATATTGATTTAAAGTCTGGCTACCACTAGGTCCCCATAGAATAGACTAATGTATGGAAGATCTCCTTCAAGTCAAAAGAAGGTGTTTTTGAATGGTTGGTAATTCCCTTTGGTTTGATAAATGCTCCAACAACTTTCATGAGGATGATAGACGATATCCTGTGACATTTCACCAATACTTTTGTAGTGGTGTATTTGGATGACATCCTCATCTAAAGAAATACTTGGGAGGAACACTTGCAGCATATTCAGCAAGTTCTGCACACCCTACAGCAGCACAAGCTATATGCCAACTTGGAAAAATGATCCTTCGGCATGGACAAGGTCCAGTACCTAGGCTACATCATAGATCAGTGTGGTGTACATGTGGATCCAGCCAAGATCCAAGTCAGTCGTGACTGGCCAACCCCAATCACATTCACTGAGCTTCAAAGCTTCTTATTCCTTGACAATTTCTATCGCAGGTTCATGTTGGGATTATCCGATATTTCATGGGCCCTCATCCAAGTAACCAAGGGTGGTGGTAAGGAGAAATGTGTGTGGTTCATGTCCCAAAAACAAGTGTTTGATGATTTAAAGCAACGCTTGTGCTCATCCCCACTACTTTCTTTATAGGACCTGCAACAACCCTTTGAGATCGAGACAAATGCTTCGGACTATGTTGTGGGCGCAGTTCTCACTCAGCATGGCCACCCTGTGGCCTATCATAGTGAGACACTATCACATGTTGTTTGTAAGTACCCTACTTATGACAAATAAATGTACTCCATTGTGCAAGCCTGCCACTAGTGGAGACATTACATTCTCGGGAAGGATATGGTCATCCACATGAATCATAAACCACTACAGTTCATGCAGACACAAGGAGAATTGCAGAATGACCACCATCAGAAGTGGTCCACATACTTGCAGTAGTTCCACCTCAACATCAAGTATAAAACATGTATTTCCAACTGAGTCGCTGATTTCCTCAACTGACCTCCATTCGCGGCACTCACCATGGTGCTAGACACTTGCGGCCACAAGACCTCTGGATGGCCCAACCTCTATGAGACAGACCCTAAATTCGCCACCACATACCAAATGTTGGTTGCAAAATCAGTTGTCACTAATTTCCATATTCAGGATGGGCTTTTGTGTCAATTGGGCCATCTCTGTGTTCCATCAAGAGAGTGAGTGAAGATGATTTGGGAAGTCCACTATATTTGGTTGGTAGGACACTTCGATGTTGAAAAGAAAATGGAAGTACTACAAAAACATTTATACTGGCCGAAACTTCGACAGGATGTCAGCAAGTATATCAGGTCTTGCACTGCCTGCATTATTTCTGAATCGACCACTAAGAAACAAGGCCTATACACCCCCCTTCCTACTCCTGATAGGTCATGGTAATCCATCTCAATGGACTACATGGCAGGCCTTCCATCCCCCAAGAGGGGAAATGATTATGTCTTTGTGGTTTTTGATCGCTCTTTCAAGATGGCGACCATGGCCGCCTGCAAGAAGAGCATCACAGCTGAGGCCACTGCCAAGCTCTTCTTTGAATGAGTCTGGGTACATTTTGGAATCCCACAAACCATTGTCTCATATCGAGACAGTTAGTTCCTCAAAATATTTTGGTCGAGCCTCTAGTCATTGTTGGACACCAATCTCACCAAGTCCACTACCTTCCACCCCTAGACATATGGCCAAACTAACGTCGTCAATTGGATGATAGTGCATATCCTGCACATGTACAATTCCAAGCACCCCCACACATGGGATCAGAGTCTTCCCTATGTTCATCGTAGCTACAACAAATCCCTACATATCTCAATCGGCCACATCCCCTTTCAGGTCGGGTTGGGATTCCAACCATTGGGTCTTATGGATGTTGTACTACCTCTTGCGGCCACCCCAACTGATTCATCACCTGCTCCAACTAAATCTGACAAAGCCTCTCGGTTCATTGAGTAGATCCAGCACATCTTCCAACAAATTCAAGATATTTTACAGAAGTCCAATTCCAAGTACAAGTAGCGCCATGATCAACATCAGGTGCCTCATAAGTTTCAGGTGGGAGACAAAGTGTGGTTACACTTGCAGAAAGAATGCCTTACAGGGCCCCATTGGAAGCTTCTCCCACTTTGTTACATACCTTATACCATAACCAAGGTTGTGAGTGAAAATGATTTTGAGCTCAACATTCCTCCTTTCCTTGGACTGCACCCAGTATTCAACGTGGATCTCCTTCGGCCATACTTCCCACCATTGTTGGACACCTCAGAGATAAGAGGACAATTGACACCAAAGGAGCTCAACATTGACTGCATGCAACATGCATCTAGTGATCATATTGTGGACACACAGGCCAAGGGAACTCTCCAACAAAGGATCCAACTTTATCGAGCTATCAAAGCATGACAACTCCTGCATCAAGGAAAGTAGCTCACCCAGGGCCAAATTCAACAGAAATTTCATCATCTTATGGGGGAACTCAATGCAATGGAGATCATTTCTTTCTAAGGGAGAAGGATTGATCCAGATGGATTTCGGTGGCCTCCCACCCATTCCAACTAACTCATTTTGGCAGTTTTCCAGTTTGGCAGTTTTTTCCTAGTTTTTGGGTCCCTGACTTCCGGGGCCGTTTTGAGGCCCTAAACAACGTTTTTAGGGCTCTCCATAATTAGATTGAAGATAGAGTCTAAGTCTGACGACAACATGTCTAGTCTTCGGATGGACCTTTCCAATGGGCTAACGTGCGCCTAAAATGGAGATGGTATGCAAAAGTTACGACCTCGAGAAATTGATGTACTAGCTTACCCCAAAGGGGCCCACATGACTTTTGGTGCTTCATCTCCTAGGGTTAGGTTTTTGGATGTCTAGGGTCTTGGCATTCCTGTTTATTGTAAAAATTCTTAGAGAGCCTCATTGTAACCATCTTCTTGCAAATGATCACAGTCGTCACATCTCTTCTCAGAGATAATTTTCCACCATTATAGCAAGCTTGTTTTTTGTTGCATTTTACAGTTTCAACACATTTTCTTATTGAATAGAAACCAATTTTACTGCATCTTTGTTATTGTATCTCTGTTATTCTTGTGTCTCTGTGTTAAGAATAATAATAATCTGTATTCATTTTCATTCTGCTCATAAATTCCAGATCAGGCTATGTTGATATTTTGAACATTCAATCACTGGAAACCCTACTTCCTACTTCTAGTTCAGGAAATTCCTACATAATATTCAATATTAATACTTTGAACATTATGTTAGCACAATAATTTTCAGTTGGGAGTATAAATCCACGGGAATATAAAAAAAAAAAAAAAGTATAAAGTGGTTCCATCGACACCCTTATTTGGGACCTATCTCAATAGGCTCCTTGCATCGTGTTGATTGTAGTGGTACCCCTCTTCCATAAGCCTTTTTTTTCTGTGGACCCAGTCACCCCATTATTGGCTTCCTATCTCAACAACTCCAGAAAGTCACACTGATCACATTCCTACAACTCTCAAGTAAATATTTTTGTGTGGAACTGCTAGCCCCATCTCCTTAGCCCCACCCTCCATACCCTTTTCTCTTGTGCACCCCCTCTAGATGGAAACCCAAAACCAAGACCATGGAAACCACTTTATTAATGTGGAACATATATGTGAAGACTTGCAAAAAAAATCATGAAATCTTAAGTTGATATCGAAAAAAACTTTTATACAGTTAATTACTAGTTTGTTATAGTTAATACCAAGCTTAGTGCATTGGATGGCATACAAGACAAGATATTTGCATTTTGTAATAAATTCATGGACACCAAATACCCAAAATATCCCTTACACCAAGAAGGATTTGAATCCTCCCATTTTATGGGGCTTCACTCCCACACCCTTGTTCATGATCCGAGCCTTCCTAAAGTGGATGTGAATAAATTCGATGGATTAGACCCCACTGGATGGGCTACTCAAATGGAACACTATTTTTCATTGCATGGCAACATTGATGACTTAATGAAACTTCATGTTGGTTTCTTATATTTAGATCTCGAGTGCTAGCAATGGTGGCAATGGTGTAATAATTCCAATAGAGGTTATATTGCTTGTTATCAATTTGTCGTGGATCTTTATGAGCATTTTGAAACTGATACTCATCATTTGGACTTCTTAACCAATCTTAAACAATCATGCATATTTGAATATTACATCTATGTTTTTCAACAACTGTATTTCCGCACCAAAGGCATGCCAAATACCTTTTTCTGAGAATGTTTTATTAGTGGTATGAATGAAGAAATATGTGCTCACATCTTAATGGCTTTCCCTACCATTTGGATCAAATCTACTAATCGATCTAGGGAAGCACAAAAAGTGGTTACTACTCAAATACAAAAAAAAACTTCCTTTATTCCCCATCCCCATCCCCATCCCACCACTCCCTATCTCCCCTCTCCTCCTCTCAAGATCCACAAATTTACTCATGATAAAATGGTAAAACATCAACTTAAAGGCCTTTGTTACGATTGTGATGAAAAATATTTTCCTGGGCACAAATTTCAAGAGTAAAAACGTTTTATGGCCATTTCCAAATACATTTCAGAATATGATGGTGATTTTCTCCCTCAAGAACCTCTGCCTCAGCTAGATGATGACATTCCTCCTTCTGATCAACCTGTTGTGGAACCCCAAATATTCCTACATTCCTTAACTGGTATTTTATCTCCCCAAACTCTTAAATTAATTGGCTATATCAAGCATTGTAAAGTCATTATCTTAATTGACAACGACAACACCCATAAATTTATTCATCATTGTGTCACCCAAGAGACACATTGTTATATCTAGGTAGTTAACAAATTTCAAATTATGATTGCTAATGGCATCTCCATGAAATGTGGGGGTCATTAGGAAAATGAGTGCCTTTAAATTGATTATTATTCTTTGAAATCCCACACGTTTTCCATTCAAATGGGTGGTTGTGACTTGTTTTGGGTGTTGAATTCTTGCACACACTAGGTCCCATAACCATGGATTTCCAAGAGTTATACATAAGCTTCTAGTAGGCTGGGAAATGTTACACTTTCCAAGGAATCATTGTTGGTTTTCTAGATATTGTCATCTCACATTGTATGGAAAAACTCCTAAAAAGGATCCATTCTAGTAGTATTGCTCAGTTTCATGTTATTGAAGCCTTTGAGACCCCTTCCCAACCCATTCATCTCGACATGCAAACCTATTAACCAAACACCAATCAGTTTTTTAAACCCCCCAAGGCCTCCCACCCTCCCATGGTACCTATCATCATTCCATTCCACTCAAACCTAGTAGACTCCCACCTAATGTTTTCCCTTATCACCACCCCTTTTCTTGGAAAAAGGAAATTGAAAAAATTATTCAGTAATTGTTAGCTACAGGTGTCATCCTCCATAGTACAAGTCTTTATTCATCCCTGGTGGTCATGGTACTCAAAAAGAAGGAACTTGGTGCATGTGTCATGATTTTCATGCTCTTGATATAATCACCATCAACAATAAGTTTCCCATTCTAGTCATTAATAATCTTTTGGATGAACTTAAAGGTGCCCAATTCTTTACCAAACTTGATCTCCATTTGATCTGTCACCAAATTCTTATGAAAGAGGTTGATATTTTCAAAACTACTTTTCACACTCATGAAGGCCATTATGAGTTCTTGGTGATGCTCATTGGCCTTTGTAATTCACCCTCCACCTTCTAGAGTCTTGTGAATCATATATTTAAACCCTTTAAATGTCATTTTTTCCCGATTTTTTTTATGACATACTCATCTATAACAAAACTTGGCAAGCCCATGTTACCCATGTAGACCGGGTCTTACAACTCCTTTCTCATCATCAATTATTTCTCAAGAGGTCCAAATGTTCCTTTGGCATTTTTTAAGTTGAATATTTAGGTCATATTGTTAGTAAGGATGGTGTACAAGTGGACCCAAAGAAAATTAAAGAAATGAAGGATTGGCCCCTTCCTATGACTCTTAAAATTTTATGAGGTTTCCTTGGTATAACAAGGTACTATAGAAAGTTTTTCCAGAATTATGGAAAAATTGCAGCTCCCCTCACTACCTTACTTAAGAAAAATTCTTTCAATTGGAATGTAGACGCAGATCAAGCCTTCATAGATTTGAAAGATGCTATGTGTACCACCCCAATACTTGCTCTACCCAACTTCACTAAGACTTTGTTTTGGAATGTGATGCCTTAGGAAAAGGTATAGGAGCAGTTCTCATGTAAGAAGAAAGACCCTTGGCCTATACCAATAAACAACTTTGTGAACGACACTTGGAAAGTCTACCTATGAAAAATATTTTTTTTCCATTTTGCATGTTGTTGATATCTGGCATCCTTACTTGCTTGGGCATCGTTTCCATATTAAAACTAGTCATCGTAGCCTCAAATAATTTTTGGAGCTAAGGATTTCATCACTAAAAAATAGAAATGGGTTACCGAAATGTTAGACTATGATTATGATATCATTTACAGGAAGGGTAAGGAGAATGTGGTAGTTGATTCTCTTTCGAGAAAATATGAATATGAAGGGTCCATGTTTTCACTCGCATTCATTCTAGATGATTAGGTGAATGAAATCCATAATGGATGGTTCACCAATCCCAACATTGACAACCTAATCCAACAAATTCAACAAGATTCTAATGTATCTCTCATATACACTTGGCACAATGACGAACTCCTCTATAAAGGGAATCTATACTTGACCAATCAATCTATTTGTAAAGCCACTATTCTATCTAAACTCCATGCATCCCCAACAACATGTTATTCTGATTTTCATAAAACATATGAATGGATCAAACATTCCTTCTTTTGGGAGGGCATGAAAAAGGACATCCACACTTTCGAGGATGAATGTGATATTTTCCAATGACATAAGATAGAAACAATCAAGACCCCAGGTGCAATACAACCTTTTTCTATTCCTCCTAATGTATGGATAGACATTTCTATGGACTTTATAGTGGGGTTTCCCAAATCTGGTAATAAATCAATGGTTATGGTTGTGGTCGATCTAAATTCTAAATATGCTCATTTTTCCCTCCAAAAACCCTTTAAAGCTTCCATGGTTGCTCAAGTACTCATGGATAATATCTTCAAACTACATGGTATACCTAAATCTATTGTAATGGAATGTAATCTCATTTCCACTATTAACTTCTAGCAATAATTGTTCAGGATATAGGGCACCCAATTGAATCTTAACACTTCCTATCACCAACAAACCGATGATTAGACGGAAGTTGTCAACAAGTGTTTGGAAGCATATTTGAGGTGCTTCACTTCAAAATGATAGTCTCAATGGGTTTAGTGGTTACTCTTAGTTGAATGGTTCTACAATATAACTTATCATGGTGCCACTTGTGTGACCCCATTTGAGGCAGTCTATGACAAAAAGCCTCCATCTGTATTATCTTACCTACCAGGTGTCTCCAAGGTACAATAGGTCATCAAAACCATTACAACTAGGGATAACATTATGCACACTCTCAAAGATAATCTATTCATGGCCCAGAATCAGATCAAGCAACAGGCTGATCAACATCACTCTTAACACCATTTTGAAGAAGGGGATTAGGTCTTCCTTCGTCTACAATTGTATAAGAAGACTTCCCTAAAACAAAACCACCACTAGAAGCTGGATCCAAAGTTTTATGGACCCTATAAAATCCTAAAGCATATTGGGTTGATGGCTTACAAATTGGCACTTCCCAGCCACTCTAAGATCCATCTAGTCTTTCATGTCTCCTTCTTAAAGAAAGTGGTCGGATCCAATTGTCGAGTTCAACTAATCTGCCTGAATTGGATGAAGAAGGTTCCATTTGGTTGCATTTAGAGGCCATCCTTGAAAAAAAAGAGCATAGTCTCCACCAACACATGATCTAGGAAGTTTTAATATAATGGAAGGATGCATAGACAAAAGATGCTACATGGGAACTAAAAACTATTCTACAACACTTTCCACCTCTCAAGCCTTGAGGACAAGGAATATTTTTAAGGGGGGTAGCATTCTAAGGTCCTAAACTCCCTAACCCCATAAGTAGATAGATTATTATGTATTTCTATGTATGGAGGCCATCATTAGTAAATAAAGCATGTGTAGTAGTGTGAACACAATTATTGTAATAAGGCTTACTAGAAGGTTTTGCCTACTAGAAAGTTCCTTCTCTAGAATGTTCTTAGAGGATAGAATGTACTATAAAAATATATAGAAACATTGTGAAATGTGTCTTGGAAATTGTTTGTAACACGAGATTTTCTCTATTGGAGGTTGCCCCCTCAAAGAGATAAATAAACATTACTTCCATATCAATAAAAGTATAATATTTTGCTTCTTATTATCCATTGTTCTTGCAATACTATTTCTTTATATGATATATTTAAGTAATATATGTGATTTATGTTTTAAATATTTTTATTTGGTATATCACAAAGAATGAGATACTATCTTCCAATTTCAATTTAGTATTGATCAAAAAATAGTTGACATTGTAATATAAAGTATGTGATATGAAATTATTTATGATTTTTGAATTATTTAATAAATTGTATACATGCACATTGGCACATTATTCTTATCAAAGTTCAAGTTGCAAGTTATATAATTTAGACTCGTATGAATTATCTACATAAGAAATCAAGAACAATGTAATTAGCTAAAATACCCATGTTAAACATATAAAACCTAGTATAGGTGTAAATTAAGACCATAATATTAATAAGTTAACTATTATTATTATTATAGATAATACATTTTCAAAAAAGATAAAAGATTTTACAAATTACAATTAGTCAATTAATTATTGTACTTAGATACTTTGAGTAAGTTTCACGACAATAATAAAATTTGGTATATAAAATGTATGAGTAATAAATCATAAGAATTATTACTAATTGCATATGTATGATGTAAAGTTATTTTTTGGCATAGAATGTGTGTAACTTATTCACACTACAAATTTTCAACCTTTAGTAATCATGCGAAGGTTGATGCAACATGTATAATATTATTATTTGGGATTGCACAATTCACATATTTGTTGGGTAAAAAGACTAACACTAAGTAGGGTGTTACATATATGCATTGATATTTTGTAATTCATCTGAGAAGATATTTCCAAGAGAGGATCTCAAGTTTAAGACATCATCGATTCAATGTTGGTATCCATTCCCATCGAGGTATAATGCCGCATTTCACTTCTATAGAATTTAAAATGCTTTTATTCAGAGAATTAGACATGATAACTAGGGATGAGCTTGATAGATTGACTATGGAGTCTTGGACTTTACTCATGGGAAAGGGAAATATTTTTATGAGGATTATTACACTTATATAAGAATTTATGTTTATGAGGGGAAACCCTACCTTTTTCCCAAATTCGTGATTGATATTTTCTCATTGAATTATGTCACTAATAAGAAAAATGGTCTATTTTCTTTGATCAAAGAAGAGAAAACAATTTCTCTAAACTCCTTTCAAGTGTCCATGTATCACTGTAAAAAACACCACTCACCTTGCTAAATCAACATGATCTTTTAATTATTTTGACTTGAAGAGGGTTGATGAAGTTTGAGGCTTCAACTGCCATGGGCTTTTTAAAATACATATGGTGGAAATTAAATGGAACACATATTTCCCTGAGTTGGATGAACAAGCGGAAGGAGCTAGGGATAATGTGGACCTTGGCATGGACATCAAGACAACATATGAAGCACATAATCCCATACATAGTTCTAGTGGAAAATAAAAGATGACCACTCTCCCAGATGATATTCATACACTAGTCAATTCAAACACGTGGTAAAAAAAAATGTCCTTCTAGACAAGGAAATTCATGTTGTTGTTGATGAACCTGTTCTTTAGGGAAGGTAGAGAGGAAGATCTAGAGTCAATGGAAGAGGGTGTTATATTGCATACTTTGCTAAGAATACCCCAGCTCCCTTAAAAAGAGTCCCCAACCAAAAGAATATAGCTAGAGATGGAGAATATGATGGTGATGGAAACTATCCATATAAATCTAAACTAGAGAATAGACATGTTACTTCCCCTATGCTCGGAGGAAAATATCCTAGAACTTTGATAAAGGGAAGCGTGCAAGTGCATTTGACGAGAATGTAAATAGCATGACAATGATTATGGAAAATTCCTTAATTAGGAAATAATGGAATTAGAGAACAACGAGTTAATTGCAAAAGAAATCATGCAACCAAAATTGCCTAGTTTTGAAGAAAATTTAATTACTCTACATCTTTCAAATTTTGACTAGAAAACTAAAAATCTAAATAGATTGCCAAGGTTAAAATCAAAGGGAAGATGCTAAATAATTGGGGATTGATGGATCTTTCAAAATGCATGCAACCATGGGGGATATGCTTAAACGTGTTGAAAGTGAGAAACTAGAGTGGAATCTTAGATTGAAGAGGGGAATAACTGAGTTCGAAGCTACATTGAATCCCAAGACTTTATTCACACAACCATTGGCCATTAAAGGACCTGAAGAGGATTTGGAGGAGACTTCTGAGGAGTCTACCAAGGAAAAGGTAGCCTGGGAATTAATATGTGGAGTTAGAAAGACCATGGCTAGTAACATGGAGGATAGGGTGTTTTGTTATCCAAGCTCTAGGAGCTAGTAAATAAATATTCCATTCTTATTGGAAGGATTCTTTCTTTGATAGAATCATTCAAACTTAAATTTCATAAGGATATGAATTGTAATGACATTTATGTATTAGAAAATTAATTGATATGAATGAGCACAAAAGGAAGAAATATAATCTCCCCTTGAATAACATTTTGAGTATATAAGGGGTGTTTGGGACAATCGAATTGATATTATACAACAATTAATAACATGTGAAATGTTTGAGGAGAGGAGAAGAAAAATATTCTTTGAGGCAGTTGACTCTATAAAAGGGTTAGAGGGGCCCTCCATTATGCAGGATGGCAAAGTTTTTACTAAAGAAGAGTTTGAAGTGAGATTGAAAGCTGCCAATATCTCCTTGGGAGAAGAATTTCATGGACTTACAGGCTTTTCTAAGGTGGAGACACATAGATAGATCATTGATTTTGTTAGAGATAGTGTTGAGCATACTGCTATTGTTTGGGATAAAACCCATTGACTTTGTTAATTTAGTGTACTTCAGATTTAGCTTTTCTGATTCTTTTTATGAAACTAGGCCACCTCCCTTTGATGTTGGAGCTTTGAGTGGGATCAAAAGTGAAATATTTTCACTTAGAGCAAGGGAAGAAATCACAGTACCCCCCTAGAGACTATTATATCAAAGTTTGGATCAATAAAGATATAAAAGTAGCCTCTAAAGCCTCTTGAAGCAGTTATAATAGTTAGGGTTAATAAAGCAATAATGGTACTATGAAGCTTTATTTAAGAAAACTTATTGGAAAGAAGAAGGGTTCACCTCCCTAAATTTTTGCCTCCACTCAATTTTCTAAGGGCCCTCTATGCCTTTCCATTCCTTTATGTCTTCTAGTTTAATTTTACCTTACGGTTTGCATATGTGATTACATAGTGGAAACTGGGGATTGACCAACTTTCCTCCTTTTATGTCTCCATGATTTCCTTACTATTCTAGGTTCGCGGGAACCCCATCCTAGCTCTCAAAAGAAAACACATTTGATTTCTTTGTTTAATTATTAGTCATAGGAGTTTTGTCGAGGTTTTTGAGCCCTATTACTACTAGCGTTCTTGAGTGTTTCACATTTGGGAACTTATTGTTTGAATTTAATGCCATAGAGAACTATTTAAGTGCCAATTCGTTTTTATGATTTATGTATTGGTTGTAGATACTAGTGAAACCTTGAGTAGATGGTTCGTTTCAAGCTTATTTGATTTGCAACAAAATAATTGTTTAAAGACTTTCTCTAATGACATTATTCACATTTTTTGTTTTACTTTGGTTTTGTAAAGTCATGGCTATCTTATTTTCTTATATTATATGAAGGGAGACAAAAATCTATATTTTCAGAAAGTCTATTATCATAAAATCTTGCTATATTTATTTACTTTATATTAATGATTGGAATTGTCTGGTCCTTTCTTAGGCAACATAGTGCTTTAAAGAATATATGATGATCTATATAATTTTTAGATTTTCTAGGAAGTTAAAGATTATTTTGGGGTTTTGTTGTCACCTCCTATTTCATTAAGCTAAACAAGAAGACCCATTTGATAATAAAGAGGAGTACCATCTCTATAAAAATGAAGAAGGGCACTCCTTGAGTTCCCTAAGGATTTTCCCTCAACATCGATCTTTTTCCTACAAGAAAAAGTAATCAACATGTTATCGAATAAGAAAGAAATTGGAGAGAACAATCGTGCATGTTCTAGCTCTTGAATTAAAGTAGCGCTTGCAACCATACTAGCTCAACTTTTGAGGACTAAGAGATGTACATAAAAATTCCTTGAGATGAGTTACTTTATTTGGCATTCTTGTAAGTTGTTTACCAATCTAAAGTATCCTTTCTAGTATTAGTGTCTTTGAATGGACCCTAGATGAGTTAGAACATATAGGGCAATGGATCGACAAGAAAATGATACACTTTCTTCAATGACTAGACCTATATGTCACCCTTGGAATTGTTTATATGACTATAAATCCTCTATCCTTGGTGGCATTTGACAAAATGAGTTTGTCCAATGTCCCTAAAGGCATTGTTTTTTGTGTGGAGATGGAAGCTATAATGACAAATTTGGGATTCTTTCAAATTTGGTTTGAAGTTCTACTATAGGTTTTGTTGTCGTTACAATTTTGTTTTTTATTTAATATTTTGTTATGGCTATGAAGATGCTTTTGAGTCTTCACTACCATATTCATTCCTTCAATTAGTCTTGTTTGGTATGTGCAAGCACTTTTGATTAATGACATTATTTAATTGTGTAGCACTCTTCCCTTTAATTGCTTAAATACAACAATACGCAAAGTCATCCAAAACTCTAATTGAAAATTTTACAATCCGGGTCAAACGAACTCTGATCCTTCCTAAATTTATATCAAATTTATAATCGATTTTTTTTTTTTTACTAACATACTCTTTGACTAATTAGTGAAAATCTATAAAATCAAACCTCTCATTAATACAATACGTATACCCAGTTTAATTGGGAAAAGAGATTCAAACTTTACACCTCTACCATAAAAGACCAACTACTTTACCACTTTGTCATAGGTATTCCATCATTTTGACAATTCTAATAAAATTCATTATCACATGGAAATCAACAATACTATTAAAAGGTTTCCAATTTAGTTTTGAACAATGATTATGTATTACAATGCAACAAGTGTAAAGGTCTATACATTAAATTATAAACAACTTGCAAAGAGAAAAATCAACATTCACCGTGTTTGAAAACATTACAATCGAAAATATTTATTTTCCCACTCAAAGCTTACACTTAACCCATTCTACAAAAAATCTTGCTCATATAAGAAAAGCAACCCACTTACATAAAAAGAAATGGCTCATGAAGAGATACTTTAAAAAATACAAAATACAAGCAAAGATATAAAATATTCTAAAAAAAACATCACCCACCTTGCTAAATCAACATGATCTTTTAATTCTTTTGACTTGAAGAGGGTTGATGAAATTTGAGGCTTCAACCGCCATGGGGGTTTCAAAATACATATGGTGTCAATTAAATGGAACACATATTTCTCTAAGTTGGATGAACAAGCAGAAGGAGCTAGGGATATTGAGGACCTTTGCATGGACATCAAGAGAGCACATGAAGCACCTAATCCCATACATAGTTCCAGTGGAAAACAAAGATGACCACTCTCCCAGATGTTATTCATACACTAGTCAGTTCAAACACGAGGTAAAAAAAATGTCCTTTTAGACAAGGAAATCCATTTTGTTATTGATGAACTTGTTCTTTAGGGTAGGTAGAGAGGAAGATCTAGAGTCAACGAAAGAGGGTGTTATATTGCACACTTTTCTAAGAATACCCTAGCTCCCTTAAAAAGGGTCCCCTAACCAAAATAATATAGCTAGAGATGGAGAATATGATGGTGATGGAAACTATCCATATAAATCTAAACTTGAGAATATACATGGCACTTCCCCTATGCTCGGAGAAAAAGATCCTGTAACTTTGATAAAGGGGAGCGTTCCGGTGCATTTGACGAGAATGTAAATGACATGTAAATTGATGATAATTATGGAAAATTCCTTAATTAGGAAATAATTCATTTAGAGAACAACAAGTTAATTGCAAAAGAAATCATGCAACCAAAATTGCCTACTTTTGAAGAAAATTTAATTACTCTACATCATTCAAATTTTGACTAGAAAACTAAAAATCTAAATAGATTGAAAGGTTAAAATCAAAGGAAGAAGTTGTTGGAGGACACCGATACTACACTAGATGATAAATAATTGGGGATTGGTGGAGCTTTAAAAATCCATGCAACCATGGGGGATATTCTTAAACACATTGAAGTGAGAAACTAGAGTGGAATCTTAGATTGAAGAGGGGAATAACTGAGTTTGAAGTTACATTGAATTGCGAGCCTTTATTCACACAACCATTAGCCATTGAAGGACCTGAAGAGGATTTGGACGAGACTTCTGAGAAGTCTACCAAGGAAAAGGTAGCCCATGAATTAAGATGTGGAGTTAGAAAGACCATGGCTAGTAACATGGAGGATAGGGTGTTTTGTTATCCGAGCTCTAGGATTTAGTAAATAAATATTTCATTCTTATTGGAAGGATTCTTTCTTTAACACCTTGTTTCCCCCAGTTGTAAATATAACCATATTTGCCAATGAACTATGGAAAACTCAAAGGTGTGAATGTTTGATTTGATGGACCTTTATATGAAAGGCCAATGAATGTAAATTTTGTTATTTTAATAGAAATTGAATATGTGTTGTGTGATTTTCGGAAAGGGGATGTGCTAAGAGAGACCATGAATGTTAGGAAAGAGATGGTGGAGGGGACCAGGAATGGTTGTGTTAAACTCCACCGAACCAATACCTTTTTGGATTTAATTGCTCAGGATCAGAACAACCCCTTGACCCAGGAATGAATTACAATCAGGTTGGTAGGTGGGAAGACCTCCTCAGGAGTTAATGAGGGGATGGGGCAGACCGCCCATCTATAAGGCTTCCATACCTCGCCACAGACTGTGAATTCGGGCCACACACAATCTTGTTGGAAAAGGCAAGAAAGGAAAGCATGGGGGTTAGGGGAGGAGATCTGCGAAGAGTGCAGAGTAGAAAGACTAAGCTCTCGGGCTCAAGGAAGAACTGAGAACGAGTGTGTTCTGAACATAGGAAGTGGCTAGCAGGGTTATGGTACCAGCTGATAAATGAGGCTGGTGAGTGACTGAGGAAGTACTCAGACAAACCTCCTTGCTTGGTATAGAGTAAAACCCGTTGTCAAGATCTTGTGGGAGGAGGAGAGTAACCTTCATCCCTATCTATTACTGAGCTGGGAGAAGGAGAGTAACCTTCTTCCTTATCTATTACTGAGCCGAGAGAAGGAGAGTAACATTCGTCCCTAAATTTCACTAAGACGGAAGAAAATATTCAATCTCAAAGCATCGTGGTCTAGCTCGGGGGTGGCCAATGGTAAATCCATTAGGAGTGACTGAGCCTATGGTTGGGAGGAAATAGACACCCCTTTCAGCAGTTGCATCATGTCTTCTGGTTCTTATAAGTGTTTTCATAAATTTGTGTATTGAGATGAAATAATGGATGAATGCATGGGTTTATATATATATATGTATCTATAAATAGATTTTTTGTGAAAAGGTCACGATATGTGTATGCATTTATCTCCTTGTAAACTTATACTTATGATTGATAGTTTGTATGCCCCATATTAGCCCTTAAGGCATATGGGAACACAAGCTTGTAGGACGGCCAAGATAGAAGATATCATGTAGTTCTGACCCTGTCCGTATGAAGAAGATATCTATTTCAGACTCATTTTTATGCAACCGAGATTTTGTGCCCAAGTCCTTAACCGTTTCATGATAAAGCTTGGGAAAGATAGCAAGGTTCAAGCCTTGAAAGGGGAGATCCTTTTGTTTCAAAGACGAGCGGACGAGATCCGTTCTGGAGGACCCATATGACCAACACCTAGGAACCTCAAGCTAAGCCTAAGGGAGTTAAGTCCTCCTTTCTTTGGAGCTCCGGAAGCTCGGGACTTCGGAGTATTGTCGACCATACAAGTCTTAAATAGGCTGAAGGTAACCGAGTGATTCGGTTATCGGCAATGGAAGGTTTCCCTAGTGGTTAGGTGAACCTATATTACCATTTAAAATGAGATCCAAATACCCATGGTGAATTAGCGTGAACCACCGATAAAGAATGTTTGGGGGTCCCCTCAGCCTTTGGATCTACACCGAGATGACTTCGGTGAAGTTCCACTTCAGGAGAATGGATATGCTATAGTATCAAACTCCTCGAATGTCGAAGTTACGAAGTGAAGGAGAGTTGTAGATTTGGTAAAGATCATTTGGAGTCCCGCTTATCATCCGATCATTTAGGAGGAGGGACCCGCACATGGTACTTCGACAAAGTCTCGCTTCGAGAAAATGGAGTGGCAGTGAATCCAAAACCCTCGAAGGCCAAAGTCGTGAAGTGACCAGGACCATTAATCTAGGGATCCTTCAGGTTCTCTCCTAGTCGTCAGATCTACTATGAAGTCAGCTCGACATTGAATGCATCGGGAGAACAAGGACATGGTAGCATCAAAACCCCTCGAAGGTCGGAGCTACGAAGTAATGTGGACCATGGATCTAAGGATCCATCGATATCCCTCTTGATCGATCAATCGTGGGGACACGTGTATCATGACAAAGAGCATGTGGGGGCCCACGTGTCGAGTGGTGACATTTCCAGGTGTGGAGACCTCGTGACATGGGTAGGGGACAATGGTGGCCTGAGGCAGGTGCCACGTATTCTTACTAGTGTGTTTTGGGATGACAGATGTCCCTTTAGGAGTGGCCCAATAGTGGGACCCATAAGAACCTTTAAGTGGAAGTTGTGAGCCCTATATCTCTAGAGTTACGCAGACACCCTCGGACCATTAGATCTATGTTGAGGTCAACCCGACATTGACCACTATGGAAGAATAGGGATGTTGTAACGTTAAATCCCCCGAAGCTTGAATTCACGAAGTAATGAGGATCATCGATCCTTGGATCCTTCGGGATCCTTTTCAACCGTCGATATACAGGGGACCCATGGTGCTAGATTCTTTAGCTTGAAGACTGGGCCCTCCGGGGAATTTGAGGTGTGATGTGTCGATAAGCTCTGAAGCCCGAAGTAAGGAGAGTCATCGATTTGAGGATGCCTCGGGACTTTTTCTCACTGTGAGATCTAAGTTGTGGTCAGCCTGATGCTGACCTACTTCGGGGGCAAGGAGAAGTCTATATCATGAAACCCCTGAATGTCGAAGCTACGAAATAGTGATGACTATTGATCCAAGGGGTACGTGAACTAACCTTGGCCACAAGATCGAAGGGCATAAAGGACGGTCAGTCCGGAGTGACGTGAAGCAATGATGTCACCCAGGGTGACGTGGACCCAAGTTGGTTGTGCCATGTGTCACTCGGATTTGTGCATATCACATACCTTATAGACCCATGGAAACGTGACATGTGTCATCCCTTGACCCTTACATGTGTCAATCCTTGGTACGAACCTCTTAGCCAAAGTGATTGGTAGAGCGACCAGAACTCTGGGAGTCCGGGACTTCGAGGCTCTGAAGGATTTGGGAGTAGTATTGAAAAGGGACCAAAAGGCCCAGAGACTGGAGTCACATGGCAAGTTTACAAGACTTCAAAATTTCAGGATTTCGGGTGGTCTCATGCGGAGATAGCAAAGAGGCATAAAATGTTGAAGTGTCGAAGCGTTGAATCCCTCCACCGCTAATATTATAGAGGAATATTAAGTCCAGCCTAGAGCTTGGTTTTGAGCATGAAGACACTGATTAGGTAGTAATGGACGAGAAGGACGTGATAGAAATCTAGGATCTAAGATTCGATATAGTTAAGGAAAATGAAAAATGATGCCCCACCCCTTGAAAGAGAATCTAGGGGTCAGGTGTGTTACAAATTAGTATTAGAGCATGACAACAACACTTGGCCTTCTTGGTCTCATGCACGAGTCGTATGAAATTATTTCTGGAGGACTTTAAGGGGTAACACCCTATCTTACTACATTCCTAAGAGGTCTAGTCAAACCTCTACCAAAGAGAGGGATGAAACCTGTTGTTGTTTATAGATGTTTCGAAAGTCTGCACTGTGTGTTGCTAGCACTTCCCAATAAATAATTTGACTTCATTGTGCAATTGTATGTGTTGTTTTACAATCATAAGATTTGGTTACCTAGGATAAGATAAGTATGTGGAGAATATTACTGCCAAACCCAAATTTTCGGCATAAGTTCCTTGAGTAGAAGGATGTAGATTAAAACACAGTTGGGATTTTACCCAATGAGATTGAATCATGCTAGTCTGTGGAAAAGGAAGCCTATCATTTCTTTCGGAAATAATAGTTGATCCTACAAGAGTGGGATTACGTTGATGGACACTAATAGCAAGACTTGGATGTGAATGGATGGAAAGGATCCATAGTAGTAATAATTACTACTTTAATGAAGGGTTAAACCTTGTATATGTGTATAATCCCTCACGATTAGAGAAATGAGTCTGGTGACCATTCCCTGAAAGGGGAGAGCATGCGCAGCTCTCGGGTTTCAAAGGGAACGAAGAAACCTGAGAGTTGCGCATGAGTATGTTTGATTGAATAAGCTTGGTTGAAGCCATGTTAAGAAAAGGAAATGGGGCCTTTAGAGATAACTCAACTGGGCTGAAAAGTCCCAGGTGGTGTAGAAAGAATTGGAAGAAGGGGAGAGCCCTCAATTCTTTTCTTGCTGAGTATTATGTTTTCTTTGAGATGAGAGAGTTGGTACACAGATGAAAGTAAATGTTTTGGCACCATAGTGATGGTGGTCTTATTGTTGTAGAAACAATCAAGATTTTTTTTGTGTTGCACTCATGAAAACATTAAGGATAATGTGATGAAGTGCATAAAGATGTGTTAGGACGTGTCTAAAAATGTTTTATTGTCTTGACGTTATGCACGAAATTTTTGAAAGGCAGTTGTATGCCACGGATACCCAAGTAGAGTATAATTCAGAAAGAAAACCCTGATCGAATCAGGATACTCAAGAACCTGACAGAGGAGAAGAATGTGAGCCGCTCATCGGAGGGAAGACTGATCACAGTCATCAAATCAACGTCAATATCCACTGGAGTTAACAGATCAAACACCAATCGTTCGATTTGATCGACGATTGGGGATCATTGTGAAGCGTAAAGGTGAAATTAACGAAGGTGCTAGTTCACGACCCGCAATCAACCCGCAGCGTTGATCTCGTCGGGGTGGATGATCAACGACCACGATTAAAAGAGTCAGGCGAGCACTTCTAAAATTGCGGAGATTGAACTCTCTGATAAAGAGCGAGCGTATTGGGGTTTCATAATCATTGTGAACTGCTGATATGTGAACGATCAGTGGGCGAACCTGCAAGGAACCCGTGTGTTAATGTCACGTAAAACTCATACTGTGATTGGGTTCTGTGGTTGAGTTTATCACATCAAAGCTCTGTATCAACCTAAATTCTTGGTCAAACACTTCTATGTTGGCATTATTATTATTATCTGGAAATTGTGTGGTTAAAATCGATCGAGGGCTAAGATCGTCAGCCCACGATCATTGCAGAGATTGCATATGCACATGGGTTAATGTCAAGACCTGTACATGTACTTTAAATTCAATATAGCGTTGTTTTGAGTTTGGGATCCGATCGTAGATCAGACGACCTATATTCATTGTGGAGATCAGAAGGAGAATTAAACCGTGAGCTAGTTGAGGTTTTGCAATCCCTTGCAGCCGTTATATATGGGGGAAGACATATCTGCACCGTCAATTTACAAGCAACGGGTGTAGCCAGGATCATAGTGCTTGGACATGGGAGCTGAAAGGATAGCATTGAAATGAATAGAGTTGAGGTCACAGCTCTCGGTCTCATGGAGAGAAAAACAGAGTTCCTCTAGGCTAGTCAAGGAAGATAGATTTTAACACTCAGCGTTAGACTGTGGTCACGAGAACCAGTTCAATGAGAATGAAGGTTCTCATAGTTAGCACATTGCATGGAATTGCTTCGAGGAAATGCATGTTTTCATAAAGGACAGACATTGGATTTTCCATTGAGGAAGGAGGACCTTCCGATATTTCTACTTACATTGTATAGGTGTTAGAGAAAATCAAATTTGGGTGGCCATGAGTGTTGGCACCCTGGTTACTAATGAAGGAAGAAGGCTTGGGCTCATTCAAGAGAGACAATTAGTTTCATGTGCGTTGATTTGGAATCGTGATTATCTTGTAGAAGGAAGCATAGTCCTGCTGTAAGAGTGAACGAGGAGGAATAAGCCATATGGTGAAGAGGTTGGTTAAACTCCAACACACCATAACAGGGTGCTTGTCACCAAGTGTGGCAGCTTGAAGATCAATGCGAGGGTGTATTGGGCATGAATGTGGCCATGAACATTGGCACATTGGTTAAAGTCATTTAATATTTGAATTGCACTTGGAAAATTTAGTATGTTGATAGGATGCTTACATAATAATAATATTTCCTTTTTGCTTTATATACCCTGAATATATGAAAATGACTTGGATTGTTAGTATGCATCGTATGAAAATATAGTGTGCATGAAAACTAACAATTTTTTTGGCTAAGGAATGTTGGCTTTCAAGAAGAAAGAGTCTTGGATATGGAAATGATGTAAGCCCATAAGGAAGATCGATTGCTTGTTGAGCTAAATTTCTATGGAGGATGCCATGAGACAGGCATATCCAATTTTGTTTACTCCTGTATATACATGGCATATTGACAGATAGAACATCGAGGACAATGTTCCTTTAAGGGGGAGGGAATTGAAACACCCTGTTTCCACCAGTTGTAAATATACCTATATTGTCCAATGAACTATGGAAAACTCAAAGGTGTGAATGTTTGATTTGATGGACCTTTGTATGAAAGGTCGATGAATGCAAATTCTATTATTTTAATAGAAAATGAATATGTGTTGCATGATTGCTAGAAAGGGGATGTGCTAAGAGAGACCACGAATGCTAGGAAAGAGATGGTGGAGGGGACCAAGAATGGTTGCATTAACCTCCACCAAACCAGTACCTTGCTGGATTTAATCGCTTAGGATCAGAACGATCCTCTAACCTAGGAATGAATTACAGTCAGGCTGGTAGGTGGGAAGACCTCCTCAGGAGTTAATGAGGGGATGGGACAGATTGCCCATCTGTAAGGCTTCCAGACCTGACCACAGACTGGGAATTTGGGCCACATGCAATCTTGCTAGAAAAGGAAAGAAAGGAAAGTGTGGGGGTCATGGGAGGAGATATGCGAAGAGTCCAGAGTAGAAAGACTAAGCTCTTGGGCTCAAGGAAGAACTAAGAACGAGTGTTTTCTGAACACAGGAAGTGGCTAGCAGGGTTACGATACAAGATGATAAACGGGGTTGGTGAGTGACTAAGGAAGTACTCAGGCAGACCTCCTTTCTTGGTATAGAGTAAAACCCGCTGTCAAGATCCTGTGGGATGATGAGATTAACCTTCGTCCCTATCTATTATTGATCCAGGAGAAGGAGAGTAACCCTCGTCCCTATCTATTATTGATCCGAGAGAAGGAGAGTAACCCTCATCCCTATCTATCACTGAGTCGGGAGAAGGAGAGTAACCTTCATCCCTAACTTTCGTTGAGCCGAAAGAAAAGATTCAATCTCAAAGCATCGTGGTCTAGCTTGGGGGTGGCCAATGGTAAATCTATTAGGAGTGCTTGAGTCTATGGTTGGGAGGAAATGAGCACCCCTTTCAGCAGTCGCATCATGTCTTCTGGTTCTGATAAGTGTTTTCATAACTTTGTGTATTGAGCTGAAATAATGGATGAATGCATGGGTTTATATATATGTATCTATAAATGGATTCTGTGTGCAAAGGTCACGATATGTGTATGCATTTATCTCCTTGTGAACTTATACTTATGAATGATAGTCTGTATGCCCCAGCTTATCCCTTGAGGCATATGGGAACATAAGCCTGTAGAATGACCAAGATAGGAGATATCATGTCATTCTGACCCTGTCCGTCTGAAGAAGATATCTCTTTTAGACTCCTTCTTGTGCAACCAATATTTCGTTCCCAGGTCCTTAACCATTTCATGATAAAGCTCAGGAAAGATAGCAAGGTTCAAGCCTTGAAAGGTGAGATCCTTTCATTTTGAAGATGAGAAGACGAGATCCGTTCAGAAGGACCCATATTACCAACACCTAGGAACCTCAGGCTAAGCCCAAGGGAGCTAAGTCCTCCTGGATTCAGAGCTCCGAAATTCTGGGGCTTCAGAGTATTGTCGACCATACTAGTCTTAAATTGGCCAAAGGTAACCAGGTGATTCGGTTATCAGCAAGTTGACCGACAATGGATGGTTTCCCTAGTGGTTAGGTGAACCTATTTTACCGTTTAAAACGGGATCCAACTACCCATGGTGAAGTAGCATGAACCACCGATCAAGAATGTTTGGGGGTCCCCTTAGCCTTTGGATCTACACTGAGACGACTTCGGTGAAGTTCCACTTTGGGAGAATGGAGATGTTATAGAATCAAAATCCTCGAATGTCGAAGTTATGAAGTGAAGGAGAGTCATATATTTGGGAAAGATCGTTTGGAGTCTCGCCTACCGTCCAATCATTTAGGAGGAGGCCTCAGGAAAGACCCGCACATGGTACTTCAGTGAAGTCCCCCTTCGGGAAAATGGAGTGGCAATGAATCCAAAACCCTCGAAGGCCGGAGTTGTGAAGTGACCAGGACCGGTGATCTGGAGATCCTTCAGGTTCTCTCCTAGTCATCAGATCTACTATGAATTCAACTTGGCATTGACCGCATTGGGAGAACAAGGACGTGGTAGCGTCAAAATCCCCCGAAGGCTGGAGCTGCGAAATAATGTGGATTGTGGATCTAAGGATCCATCGGGATCCCTCTTAACCGTTTGATCGTGGGGATGCGTGTATCACGATGAAGAGCACGTGGGGGGCCATGTGTCGAGTGGTGACGTTGCCATATGTGGATACCTCGTGACATGGGTAGGGGAAGACAGTGGCCTGAGGCATGTGCCACGTATTCTTACTGGAGTGTTTTGGCATGATAGATGTCCCTCTAGGAGTGGCCCAATAGTGGGACCAATAAGACCCTTTGAGTGGAAGTTACCAACAGTAGATCTTTGGAGCTATGCAGACACCCTCGGACCATTAGATCTATGCTGAGGTCGGCCCAACATTGACCACTTCGAAAGAATAGGGACGTTGTAATGTTAAATCCCCTGAATCCCGAATTTGTGAAGTAATGAGGATCATCGATCCTCGGATCCTTCGGGATCCTTTTCAACCGTCGATATACAGGGGATGTGTGGCACCAGATCCTTTAGTTCAAAGACTGGGCCCTCTGGGGAATTTGAGGTGTGATGTGTCGATAAGCTCCGAAGCCCGAAGTAATGAGAGTCATCGATTCAAGGACGCCTCAAAACTTTTCCTCACCATTAGATCTAGGTTGTGGTCATCCCGACGTTGACCTGCTTCAGGGGCAAGGAGAAATCTATATCATGAAACCCCTGAACACCGAAGTTATGAAATAGAAAGGATTGTTGATCTAAGGGGTATGTGAACTAACCTTGGCCGCGAGATCAAAGGGCATAAAGGATGAACGGTCAATCTAGAGTGACGTGAAGCAGTGACGTCACCCATGGTGATGTGGACCCAAGTTGGACGTGCCACATGTCACTCATAATTGTTCATATTACATACCTTATAGACCCATGGAAACGTGACACGTGTCATCCCCTGACCCTTACACGTGTCAATCCCTCCTACCACCCCCTTAGCCAAAGTGATTGGTAGAGTGACCGAAACTCCGGGAATCTGGGATTTCGGGGCTCCGGAGGATTTGGGAGTAGTATTGAAAAGGGACCAAAAGGTCTGAAGGTTGGAGTCACGTGGAAAGTTTATGGGACTTCAAAAGTTCGAGATTTCGGGTGGTCTCATACGGAGATAGCGAAGAGGCATAAAAAATCAAAGTGTTGAATCCCTCTACCACTAATATTATAGAGGAAGATTAAGTCCAGCCCAGAGCTCAGTTTTGAGAATGAAGGCAGTGATTGGGTAGTAATGGACGAGAAGGACATGATAGAAATCAAGGATCTAAGATTCAAGATAGTTAAGGAAAACGAAAAATGATGCCCCACCCCTTGAAAGAGCATCGAAAGGTCGGGTGTGTTACACTTTCTTTGATACAATCATTCAAACTTAAATTTTATAAGGATATGAATTTTAATGCCATTTATGTAAAAAAAATTATTATAAAATTAATTGATATGAATGAGCACAAAAGGAAGAAAGATAATCTCCCCTTGAATAACATTTTGAGCAGATAAGGGGTGTTTGGGACAATTGAATTGATATTCTACAACAATTAATAACAACATGTGAAGTGTTTTAGGAGAGGAGAAGCAAAATATTCTTTGAGTCAGTTGACTCTATAAAAGGGTTAGAGGGCCCCTCCATTATGCATGATGACAACGTTTTTACTAAAGAAGAGTTTCAAGCAAGATTGAAAGCTGCCAATATCTCCTTGGGAGAAGAATTTGATGGACTTACAAGATTTTCTAAGGTGGAGAGACATAGATGGATCATTGGCTTCTTTATAGATGGCGTTGACATACTGCTATTGTTTGGGAGCAAACCCACTTGCAATTATATTAATTTAGTGTACTTTAGATTTAGCTTTTTTTATTCTTTTTATGAAACTAGGCCACGCCCCTTTGACATTGGAGCTTTGAGTGGGATCAAAAGTGAAATATTTTCACTTAGAGTAAGGGAAGAAATCACAGTGCCCCTCTAGAGACTATTATATCAAAGTTTTGATCAATAAAGCTACAAAAGTAGCCTCTAAAGCCTCTTGAAGCAGTTATAATGGTTAGGGTTAATGAAGCAATAATGGTATTACAAAGCTTTATTTAAGCAAATTTCTTGGAAAGAAGAAGGGTTCACCTCCCTAAAAATTTTCCTACTTTCAATTCT
The DNA here is from genome assembly GCA_009831015.1 of Picea engelmannii. Taxonomy (NCBI): domain Eukaryota; kingdom Viridiplantae; phylum Streptophyta; class Pinopsida; order Pinales; family Pinaceae; genus Picea; species Picea engelmannii. The sequence goes on along the minus strand of ML779621.1, from coordinate 733,717 downwards.
CTAAGGGCCCTCTATGCCTTTCCCTTCCTTTATGTCTTCTAGTTTAATTTTACCTTGTGGTTTGCATATGTGATTACATAGTGGAAACTAGGGATTGGCCAACTTTCCTCCTTTTATGTCTCCGTGATTTCCTTACTATTCCAGGTTCATGGGAGCCCCATTCTAGCTCTCAAAAGAAAAAACATTTGATTTCTTCGTTTAATTATTAGTCACGGGAGTTTTGTTGATGCTTTTGAGCCCTATTACTACTAACAATCTTGAGTGTTTCACATTTGGGAACTTATTGTTTGAATTTAATGCCATAGAGAACTATTTAAGTGCCATTTCGTTTTTATGATTTATGTCTTGGTTGTAGATATTAGTGGAACCTTGAGTATATGGTTTGTTTCAAACTTAGTCGATTTGCAACAAAATAGTTGTTTAAAGACTTTCTCTAATGACATTAGCCACATTTTTTGTTTTACTTTGGTCTTGTAAAGTCATGGCTATCTTATGTGCTTATATTATATGAAGGGAGACAAAAATCTATATTTTCATAAAGTCTATTATCATAAAATCTTTCTATATTTATTTACTTTTTATCAATGATTGGAATTGTCTGGTCCTTTTTTAGGCAACATAGTGCTTTAAAGAATATTTGATGATATATAGAATTTTTAGATTTTCTAGGAAGTTAAAGATCATTTTGGGGTTTTGTTGTATAGTACTCCACCTCCTATTTCATTAAGCTAAACACGAAGACCTATTTGATAATAAAGAGGAGTATCACCTCTATAAAAATGAAGAAGGGCATTCCTTGAGTTCCCTAAGGATCTTCCCTCGGCATTGATCCTTTTCCTGCAAGAAAAAATAATCAACATGTTATCGACTAAGAAGGAAATTGGAGAGAAAAATTATGGATGCTCCAGCTCTTGAATTAAAGTAGTGCTTGCAACCATACTAGCTCAACTTTTGAGGGCTAGGAGATGTACATAAAACTTCTTTGAGATGAGTTACTTTCTTTGGCATTGTTGTAAGTTGTTTACCAAACTAAAGTAGCCTTTATAGGATTAGAGTCTTTGAATGGACCCTAGATGAGTTAGAACATATAGGGCAATGGATCGACAAGAAAATGATACACTTTCTTCAATGACTAGACCTATATGTCACCCTTGGAATTGTTTCTATGACTACAAATCGTCTATCCTTGGGTGGCATTTGACAAAATGAGTTTATTCAATGTCCCTAAATGCATTGTTTTTTGTTTGGAGAGAGAAGCTATAATGACAAATTTGGGATTCTTTCAAATTCAGTTTGAAGTTCTACTCTAGGTTTTGTTGTTGTTGCAATTTTGTTTTTTTATTTAATATTTTGATATGACTATGGAGATGCTTTTGAGTCTTCACTACCATATTCATTCCTTTAGTTAGTATTTTTTGGTATGTGTAAACACTTTTGATTAATGACACTATTTAATCATGTAACACTCTTCCGTTTAGTTGCTTAAATCCAACAATACACACAGTCATCTGAAACTCTAATTAAAATTTTGACAATCTAAGTCAAACTAAATCTGATTATTCCTAAATTTATGTCAAATTTATAGCCGAAAAAAGGGGTCGACTAGCATACTCTTTCATTCATTAGTGGAAAGCTATAAAAATCCAACCTCTCATTAATAGAGTGCATATACCGAGTTTAATTGAAGAAAGAGATTCAAACTTTACACCTCTACCATAAAAGACCAACCACTTTACCAATTTGTCATAGATATTCCATCATTTTTACAAGTCTAATAAAATTCATTATCACATGGTAATCAACAATACTATTAAAAGGTTTCCACTTTAGTTTTAAACAATGATTATGGATTACATTGCAACAAGTGTAAAGGTCTATACATTAAATTATAAACAACTTGCAAAGAGAAAATTGAACATTCACCGTGTTTCAAAACATTACAATCGAAAATATTTATTTTCCCACTCAAAGCTTACACTTAACCCAAACCCACTTACATAAAAAGAAATGGCTAATGAAGAGATACTTTAAAAAATACAAGCAAAGATATAAAATATTCTATATTATAAAAAATTAAACAATATTTATTTATTTATTTAATTTTATCTTTTTTTAAGTAAGAAACTATATATTACTTTTCATAAAACAAAATTACATTATCCACAATGATATCAGAGATAAGAGTATGCTAAATTGTCCCAAAGGAAAACCAATTCAGCTTAACCAAGGTCCTAACATGCCGAAGAAAGCTTAAACATTCATGTCTGAATAAATCTTATAGGGAAACCGATTCAACCGTCCATAAGGGTAGATAATTAGCAAAATTCTAAAAAACAGTTGTCCTTTTATCAACTAAAAACTATTGGTGTTGGAAAAACATGCATGCATACACCTGGTCATTCTCCGACTATCATGGTCCGACTGTCATAGTCTGTGGCGTGCACTGCTGGTATCATCTTCCCCAACACGCTTTCCCACGTCCCGAGTGAAGGCCACATTTCCTACATTGTCCATTTATGGTGGCGGAGTCAGAATAGTGCTCCCGAGTGCAGCGGTGTCAATGTCCTGTGCTTGCATGGGTTGAAGCATGAACACCAGCAGAGTTTCCAATTTCTCTGTGCATTGTCTGAGGTGCTCCATGCGAAAGAGAAGATTGTCAATGTATTGACGGATATAGAATACCAAGTCCTAGAGAATCGAGACCGAGTCTCGGTACCTAGAGAAAGAAGCAGACGAGCATGAGGCGCACAATGCACCCTCCGAGCAGAAGTGAGGCTCTGGAAAAGGCGGCTCCTCCTTGACATTGAATTCATCCAGTTGAACGTGGAGGTCTTCCAACAATGGCCTAGGAAAAGGAAGTGGTGGTGAGTCGCAGGGTGAAGGCAGTGGTGCAGGAGAGAAAACGAAAGAAGAAGGAATGAGAGCGGAGTGGGTGGAAGGTGGCAAAACAGGTGGAGATGGTTGCGCCATTGCAGGTTGTGAAGGTGAAGCAATGTCCGAAATTGGACCAGGTGCAAAGCCCAACAAATTCCCTTGCAGGTCGAGCCATTCCACCCTGCATGTCCAGGGCGAAGACAGTGACAGAAGGCTTGGATGTTCTAGGGAGGGTGAGCGGACGTCGGGGGTGAGGAGTCAGGTGGTGATGCAAGCACGAGCAAGCGATGAACCATGGATGCTCTGCTTCGATACCAGAGAGCTCCCCTTTTGGGCTTTCCTCTCTATCAAGGCATATCCTGTGAGAACATAGAATTAACCAGGGATAGCGCTAAAGGAAAGAATAGAAAATCAGCCAAGAGAACCAGGGATAGTGCCTCGGAGCAGGAGCTGCCAAGGGGGAGGAATAGGAATGGCATACGCTGAGGAGAACCATCGTCATAAATGGCGCTTGTGGATTAAATGCCCACACACACAAAGGTACTAGTAAGTCGACCTTTGCCATTGCCGAAATGAATGGCTAACGAGGGACGCACTGCAATAATGGAGGGTGGAGGCCCCCTTTTGGGCTTTCCTCTCTGTCGAGGCATATCCTGTGAGAACATAGAATTAACCAAGGATAGCGCTAAAGGCGAGAATAGAAAATCAGCCAAGGGAACCATGGATAGCGCCTCGGAGCAGGAGCTGCCAAGGGGGAGGAACGAGAATGGCATACGCTGAGGAGAGCCATCATCATAAAATGGCGCTTGCAGACTAAATGCCCACACGTGCAGAGGTACTGGTCAGCCGACCTTCGCCATTGCCAAAATGAATGGCTAACGGGGGACACACGGCAATAATGGAGGGTGGTTGGACTCATAAGGAGGAATGAATGTTGAGGGACGTCGCGAGTAAATGGTGGAGGGGCTAGCATGTGTCGAACACATGTCCCGCAGAGAGGTGGCAGATGCCAACTCCTTTGATAGGCAGGTGTTGCACACTAACACCCCATCCGAGGTATTTAACTCTATCTTAATTGACATGTTAAATATTTATTAAAATCACGATATTAATTTAAAATTTTATAGACGGTAAAATTTAATCACTTAACAATGAATTCCATGCAGGGATGATTTTAAGGATGGAAATTTATTTTAAAATGTAGAAACCTTGGCGAATCTTACTTATCCTTCGCATGCCAACTATAAATGTTTGGTGATATTTTTGTAAAAATATTCAAATTTCTAAAGATTTTATATAGTTTTTATAAAATTTTGGCGATTTTTAGGTAAAATAATTTTATGCTATAGAATTTGTGCTAATCATTTTTAAAATAGCGAATCTCGTTTTTGGAAAAACCATGGAAAATTAACCCATGAGCGAAATTTAACCCCTAAAATCATCCATGATTCCATGCATTTGTCATCCTTATTTTTTTAACACAAAGTATTTACATTTAAATGATGTAATTTTGAGTATTTTAATATTTAATTTTAGGAGTTAGTATAAACGTGTGAAGCATTTAATTTTATTTTTTTACACTTAGATGGTGTAGTTTTGGGATTTTTTTATATTTAATTTTTTATTTTAAGGAATTACATACTTGTGTAGTAGGTTTTTTTTGGTTATGGGGAGCAGCGACACATTACTCTAAAACTTAATTTTGGAAGTAAAACTTAATTTTGGAAGTATTGTTTTAATTTAAAGTATAATGTAATTTTTATTAGGAAATAATTTTTTTACATCATGTAATTTTGGTGAGAATTGTAAGCATAAGAATATTGGTAATTCATATGAAAATATTGGTAGCCCATTAATAATGATTAATTTTATGGAGAACATGGAATGAATTTTGATTTATTTATATTTATATATATTATACATTTGACGATGAAGTAAGTGACTAAATTCAACTTTAGTCATTTTTCAAATTAGGAAGAGTTTTATTTTTATTTATTTATTTTTTTCCAAATTTTAATGATTTGAATCATTTTAAAATGTGTCATTTTTCAAATTAGGAAGAGTTATATTTTTATTTATTTATTTTTTTCCAAATTTTAATGATTTGAATCATTTTAAAATGTGTCAAATTTTTTAAGTAGAAAGTTCTATGGTCTAAGTATTGCTAGACTTTTAAAAGAATTTTTACCAAAACAAGAAGAGTTTGTCCACTTCTTAATTTATTCATTGGATCATTACATTCATGTGGGAATATGTTAATAAATAGATAAGCTCAACCTTTTTTATATAAAAATGGAGAAGTTTAAATGTTCTACCATTTGGACTTTTTCTCACAATTATCATCTAATTCAACATTGCAATTTTTCATTGTTGGAATTGCAATTTTTTATTGTTGAATTTGTATTTTTGATTGCAAAAATGAATTTAGTGCCTTCAAAAATCTCCACCTAGATTGTGCAATCTCAATAATTGATATGTGCCATTTCAACATATTTTCTAAATATTTGACCAATTTTTTTTTTTGTCAAAAATGATCGAAAAAAGATGATTAGAAAAGATCCAAACACAACATGTTTATACATTTCTCAAAGGCATAGTCTAAACATTTTACTTTTGTGACTTTTCCATCAACCATCACTGGAATCTAGTTATACAATTATTGGTGAAAGCTTAATTTTTTGTTTTTTAAATTGCAGTTTTGAATGCATAAATGGATTCAACACTTGTTGAAGTTTTGAATGCATAAATGGATTCAACACTTGAAAACCCCCGAGACACTCATATTATAGGATCTCAACAACTCAAATACAATATTCCAACAATTCTTAAATTTCCAACAAACTTGGTCCAAAAAATGCCAGAAAAAAATCCAAAAGTTATAATAAAAATCCAAAATTATAAAATTATAATAAATCCAAATTAATAAATCACACTAAAATTTCAGTTAAAAAAAAATAAAACTCACTCCCCTTTATAGAGTAAAATTGGAATTTGAAAACAAAATAGTCCATCAAATTTGACTACCCATTTTGAAATTAAAAAAATGATAATATTTAGATAAAAATATTAATTGTATTTGATAAACAAACCACGTTATAACATAAAATTTACCCTTCTTATCTAGTCTAACTATTCTAGGTTTTGTTGTTGTTGCATTTTTGTTTTTTATTTAATATTTTGTTATGGCTATGAAGATGCTTTTGAGTCTTCACTACCATATTCATTCTTTCCATTAGTCTTGTTTGGTATGTGTTAACACTTTTGATTAATGACATTATTTAATCGTGTCCCTTCTTATCTAGTCTAACTATTCTAGGTTTTGTTGTTGTTGCATTTTTGTTTTTTATTTAATATTTTGTTATGGCTATGAAGATGCTTTTGAGTCTTCAGTACCATATTCATTCTTTCCATTAATCTTGTTTGGTATGTGTTAACACTTTTGATTAATGACATTATTTAATCGTGTAGCACTCTTCTGTTTAGTTGTTTAAATCCAACAATACATAAAGTTATCCAAAACTCTAATTGAAAATTTTACAATCTAGTTTAAACTAACTCTGATTCTTCCTAAATTTATATCAAATTTATAGTGAAAAAAAGAGTTCGACTAACATACTCTTTGATTAATTACTAAAAAGCTATAAAATCCAACCTCTCATTAATAAAATACATATACCCAATTTAATTGGAAAAGATTCTTCCTAAATTTATATTAAATTTATAGTGAAAAAAAGAGTTCGACTAACATACTTTTTGATTAATTACTAAAAAGCTATAAAATTCGACCTCTCATTAATAAAATACATATACCCAGTTTAATTGGGAAAAGAGATTCAAACTTTACACCTTGCCATAAAAGACCAATTACTTTACCAATTTGTCATAGGTATTCCATCATTTTGACAAGTCTAATAAAATTCATTATCACATGGTAATTAGCAATAATAAAATACATATACCTAATTTAATTGGAAAAAGAGATTCAAACTTTACACCTATGCTATAAAAAAAAACCAACTACTTTACCAATTTATCATAAGTATTCCATCATTTTGATAAGTCTAATAAAATTCATTATCACATAGTAGTTTACAATACTATTAAAAGGTTTCCACTTTAGTTTTGAACAATGATTATGGATTACAATGCAACAAGTGTAAAGGTCTATACATAAAATTATAAACAACTTGCAAGAAGAAAATTCAACATTCACCGTGTTTCAAAACATTACAATTGAAAATATTTATTTTCCCACTCAAAGCTTACACTTAACCCATTCTACAAAAAAATCTCTTACACTTAACCCATTATACAAAAAAATCTGGCTCATATAAAAAAAGCAACCCACTTACATAAAAATAAATGGCTCATGAAGAGATACTTTCAAATATTTAAATACAAGTAAAGATATAAAATATTCTATATTATAAAAAATTAAACAATATTTTTTATTATTATTTAACTCTATCTTAATTGAGGCGTTAAACATTTATTAAAATCACGATATTAATTTAAAATTTTATCATGTCAAATTTAATCACTTAGCAATGAATTCCATGCATTTGTCATCCTTAACTTTTTAACACAGAGCATTTAATCTTACAGTTGGGAGGTGTAGATTTGGGTATTTCAATATTTAATTTTTAATTTAATTTTAAGAGTTAGTGTAATTGTCTGAAGTATTTAATTTTTATACAAAGCATTTAATCTTGCAGTTGGGAGGTGTAGTTTTGAGTATTTTAATATTTATTTTTAGGAATTAGTCATCCTTAACTTTTTAACACAAAGCATTTAATCTTACAGTTGAGAGGTGTAGTTTTGGGTATTTCAATATTTATTTTTTAATTTAATTTTAAGAGTTAGTGTAATTGTTTGAAGCATTTAATTTTTACACAAAGCATTTAATCTTGCAGTTGGGAGTTAGGAGGTGTAGTTTTAAGTATTTTAATATTTATTTTTTAATTTATTTTTAGGAGTTAGTGTAATTGTGTGAAGTATTTAACTTTTACACTTCACCTGTATAGTTTTGGGATTTTTTATTTTAAGGAATTGCATATTTGTATAATAGATTTTTTTGGTTATGTGAAGCAGTAATACATTACTCCAAAACTTAATTTTGGAAATATTGTTTTGCCCTGTAAGAAATTTGAAGTATAATGGAATTTTTATTAGAATTTTTTTTTTTTTAAATTTTGATGAAAATTGTAAGCATCAGAATATTGTGAATCTACATTAAAATATTGGTAGTATATTAATAGTGACTAATTTGATGGAGAATATGAAATGAGTTTTGATTTATTTATATTTATATATATTTGAAATGAAGTAAGTGGATAAATTCAACTTTAGTTATTTTTCAAATTAGAAAAGTTTCACTTCTATTTATTTATTTTCTAAATTTTAATGATTTGAATCATTTTAAAATGTGTCAAATTTTTTAAGTAGAAAGTTCTTCAAGTTTAGTTCCACTTCTATTTATTTATTTTCCAAATTTTGATGATTTGATTCATTTTAAAATGTGTCAAAATTTTTAAGTAGAAAGTTCTATGGTCTAAGTATTGCTAGACTTTAAAAGAATTTCTACCAAAACAAGGAGAGTTTGTCCACTTAATTTATTCATTCCATCATTACTTTCATGTGGAAATATGTTAATAAATGGATAAGCTCAATCTCTTTTATATAAACTAGGAGAAGTTTAAATGTTATTTCATTTGGACTTTTTCCCACAATTATCACCTAATTCAACATTGCAATTTTTCATTGTTGGAATTGCAATTTTTTTAATGTTGAATTTGTATTTTTGATTGCAAAAATGAATTCAGTGCCTTCAAAAACCTCCACTGCAACTAGATTGTGCAATCTCAATAATTGATATGTGCTATTTCAACATTTTTTCTAAATCAATTTTTTTTTGTCAAAAATGATCGGAAAAAGATGATTGGAAAAGATCCAAACATAACATGTTTACACAGTTTTCAAAGGCATAGTCTAAACATTTTAAGTTTGTGACTTTTCCATCAATCATCAAGGAAATCTAGTTATAGAATTGTTGGTGAAATCATAGTTTTTTGTTGTTTAAATTGTAGTTTTGAATGCATAAAAGGATTCAACACTTGAAAAACCTTGAAACTCTCATATTATAAAGACTAACAACTCAAATGTGGTATTCCAACAAGTCCTAAATTTCCAACAAACTTGGTCCAAAAAATGCTCGAAAAGAATACAAAATAAAACAATTTTAAATTTTAATTTTTATGTGTAATTAAAAAAATAATGATTTTTCACCACTAAAATTGGAATTTGAAAATAAGATAGCCCATCAAATTTGACGATTTTGACAACTCTATTTTGATCAACAAACCACGTTATAACTTAAAATTTACCCCTCTTATCATAAACCTTTTAAATTAAACCATGTGAACGGAGACTTGCTAGAAGACAGAAGGAATCAAAAGGCTTCAAGGGTCATCTTCCTCCCTTCTAGAAACAGTCACGGGGTGAGCCCACAGACTCAGCTTTCCTTCCCCAGGCGTGACCAAAAGAAAAGCCGAGGGCCCATTTTTGCTTCGTGAAGAAGCAAGAAATGTCGCCCAACGACCATTCTCCAAATATTAGGTAGCAATTAGGGTTAAGTTGGAAGGAAGTAGGCTGCCGACCCCGACCTCGCCCCACTCGACTTTCAAGTCCCGACAATCCTTATCCCACTAATTTTAACGTTGACAACTTATAACCACGACGTAGATACGATCAATCTCTCAGAAAAGCAACAAATAGCAAGATTTTTCTGTGCCCGCCAGAATGGTCCAATCCCACTCCATTTGGCGGAGATCACGAGATGATAATGATGGGCGGTAGAGCATGGATCGAGCGTCGACATTTAGTGCGAAGAACGTTCTTGATCGGCGCATTACGCGTGAAATGGGCGTCACGTATTACATCACCAAACGACCGACCGACATTGCAGAAATGTGAAACAGGGGAAGTTTCCCTCCGTCTATCCAGTTTGACCATTTTACGCGGATTTCACCCCGATCGCTCGCTCATAAAATCGATCGCTCGGCGTTTTCAGATTTTAAATCCCCATTCTCCCTTTTCCACGAACACCAATTCACGATAAACCAGTGATCTGTTCCAGCATGGCGAATCAGCAGCAGCATTCCTTCTGGCGGTTCGATGAACAGCTTCGAGTACTGCAGGCAAATGCGGCACTAGATGAAAACAGTAAATGGGGCGTCGCCGCTCACAATTTGGCGGCGTTTTCTAATTTATCTCTGTCGGAGCAGCCTAAGTCGAAGAGTACCAGTAGCGACAAGCTCGACACGGCCAGGCGGAATTACTCCGACAAGCCAACCACGGCCAGAGGAAAGCTCAAGCAGAAGGCCGACAAATACAATGTTAACAGCGCTGATTGGAAACTGCCGGGCGACGCAGGGAATAGCATAAAAAATAAGAACAACAACAACAATACTAAGCTTGGGGTTTATAATGCCAGTAGCAATGGAATTCATTCCACTGATAAGAATACTAACAACAACAATAACAACAATAATAATAGTTTGGACAAGAGATTCAAAACCCTTCCTCCATCGGAATCACTTCCCAGGAATGAGACGCTGGGGGGTTACATATTTGTCTGCAACAACGACACCATGCAAGACGATCTCAAAAGGCAGCTATTTGGTATGTCAAATTTATTATCCTTTTGCTTTTTCCCTCTACTAAAATATCCATTCTAGGGTCTGTATTGGGGAAATTGCATATATATTATTGATATTTTGATGAATTCTGTGATGAATTTCCAATAATTTGATGAATTCTGTGATAAATTCACAATAATTTGATGAATTCTGTGATAAATTCACAATAATTTGATGAATTCTATTATCGAGTGTGTTGGGTTTTGAAATTGTGAAAGATTAAATTGTGTAAGCTTTCGCTGTTTCTTGAGTTAGCCATTAGGTAACACCTTCATTCATCGTCAGGGACATGGTTTGTTCTTCACTGTTTCTGTTGAATTCAGTTTACATTCAGTTTACCGATTTACCAGTAGAGTAGGCATCCTAATTACCGATTTACCAGTAGAGTAGGCATCCTAATTACCGATTTACCAGTAGAGTAGGTATCCGATGGGATTCTATTGGTGAAACTGCATATATGTTATTGATAATTTGATGAATTCTGTGACTGCTGGAAACCTGCGACGGGTTTTGAAATTGTAAAGATTAAATTGTTTAGGTTTTCGCTGTTCATTGAGTTAGTCATTAGGTGACACTTTCACCCATCATCAGGGAAATAGTTTGCCCTTCACCGTTTCTGTTGAATCAAATTTACCAATCTATCAGTCTTCAAAGCTGTTCGGGTAGATCTGGTTAGTCTTGAACTGGCTTGTTCAATTTAAATGGGATCATCATCAGATCAACTCATAGAACCCTTTTACTAAACCGAGCATAGTTAACCTCTTTTTTCCCCTGTTTTGTACGGTTGACAAACGCTGTATATATGCTTTTTGCAGCGCAGTAACTTTAAGACCCTGGCCTATGACAGTGAATTATAATCAAATTTGTACTTTAGGCTTGACGTTGTATCTTAAATCTTTAATTGTATCTGAATACACAGATTTCTGTGAGGGAATAGAAGATTTCATGAAACTGCATTTATCTCTGATTTAAATGGGAGCATCATCAGATCAGGGAATAGAAGATTTCATGAAACTGCATTGATCTCTAATTTAAATGGGAACATCATCAGATCAACTCATAGAACCTTTTTACTAAACCCAACATAGTCAACCCTTTTTCCCCTGTTTTCATAGTGAACTCCGTATATATCCTTTTTGCAGCGTGGAAGCTCTTTAACACCATGGTCTATGGCAATGAATTATAATCAATTTTTTTACTGTCGGTTTGACATTGCATCTTAAGTCTTTATTTGTTTATGAATACATTGGCTTCTGTCAGGGGATAGAAGAGTTCATGCAACTGCATTTATTCTAATTTTGCTATATTTTATGAGTGCTGTAAAAAATTTGCTGATGCCTGTGAGAAATTTAACTTTTTCGTGAGCGATTTCAACAAACTTTCTTCCATGGAAAGAAAATTTAAATTTGCCTCCCCTTTACCCTTCTTCATTATTTGTGTCTGTGTATATTTTCTCTCCATAAAATTCTCGATATTGTGTGATTTTACCCTTTTTTTTGTTGTATTGACAAAGGTTTGTATACGGTGAATAATTTCTGTTTCATCATTTTACAGTATAATTATCATTATTGCTGATGCTATGGGATTTTTCTTCCTTTTTTGGTTCTTTTGGTTTTGGCAAAGTGTTATATGTGCTGTACAAATTTATTGTTTATTCCTTTTTTGTAGCATGCTTATAATTATTTTCTGATACTCTATTTTTTTTAACCTTTTTTCTTTTCGGATAATGTTCTGTTTCGTGGTTTTAGTTGTACATGGTGAGCAAATTTACTGTTTTTGCAGCATGTTTGTCTTTATTTGTTTGTATTATGTGATTTTGCGATTTTTTTGTAGTGTTGGCAAAATATTTTATCTGATAAACAAATGTTCTGTTTCATCCTTTTTGGCAGTCTGCTTCTCATTCTTTGTTTGGAGTCTTGACCTCAGTCAAAAATAAAATAGACAGTCAAGAAGGGAAATAGGTAGATATAGTGTTATTTCAGGTTCAAAACCGATATGAATTTCCATAAATGATAATTGTTTTTATGACGTTTTGCACCTATAGAATACCAATTTTTGCACATGTAGATGTTATGGGGAGCATATGTAAAGTTGGTACTCTGTGTTTCGTTGATGACATCCTAAGTTTTATGAAATCTTAACTTAGCTGCAAATGCTCCGTATGCATGGGATGTGCCGATTTAGGATGCAGACGTATACAGTGCATGCTTTGTTGTTGGCAAAAACCTCAAACCCAAACCATGTACTTTGTGAAGGACTGGATTAAGCGTTTGATTATGGAATATTTAAGGTAATCTATAATATGACATGAGGAAAGCTAAGTGAGGTTTGGGATGTTAAACCTTAACTAATAAACCTGGCCTCTTTTCCAAGCCATACTAAATTTGTTGAGTTTTAATGAAGCAAAGCCCATTCCTTAATGTGATATAAGTGGACTGTGGAACAGTAGAATAACCACCTTTCCAACTTGAACAGTTTGGATGAAAAGATAATAGGCAAATTTACTCTTCCATTCTCCTCTGCCAACTTTCTCCAGCTATACTTGCCATTTTTTCTTATTTGAGAGATAGTGCCTTAAGTTGATCTTGTATTGCCATTTTTAGGAAAGGTATAGACACTCTTCCAGTTAGAGCTAAAGAGACGTGCTTACTCTCCTTGTTTATGTAGAAAGAATGTTCATTTGTCACGACTCACCACTCATTTGCTCCTTGATGTATCATTTTTGTTGTACATCTATAGCTATTTATGATAAATTATGTGATTCATTATCAATTAAAAAAAGGAAGGTGTGACCTGGTAGTGGTCACTACGTCTTGAATGAACACTGGCAGTTAACTAGAAACAGGCTCTCTTCCTTTTGATCCCATGGTGGCCAACATGGAAACACATGTTGTTATTGGTAGTGATCGTCATTTACTCAAAGAATGCTGTCGGTTTCTAGTCAACTACCATTGTTCTTTCAGCACGTGGTGGCCAACATGGAAATAAATGTTGTTACTTGTAACAGGACAGTGCACCTTACTATGTTTGATTGTGTATGTAATTGGACTGATTATTGATGATACAAGGTTTCCTGGATCAGGGTTGAGTGTTGCTAGTAAGCTTGTGACCCCATATTTGTATCCTTGCTCAACTCATGAGGGACCTTCTCATGACAAGTTGGAATATTGTTCCGGTGGTCAGCACCATTGAAACAATATGATGGACTCCCTTTTATCAGTATTAATTTTTTCTTGTCAATATATATGAAATTGTTTGCTTGTGTCTTATAACTAATCTGCTATTATGCAGATCTGAATATAAATGGCATTTCTTCTGTATTTTATCATTGAAATCCTTGGATTTAATATTTTGAACTGCATACAATAGAGCAGATGGATATTAGTGGGCACAATAAATCACCTTTTGAGGATGACTGAGTGTTTTTAGAGTTAAAGATTTTAGTGTAGTATGAACAGTGTGTAAAAAATTGATCTCAAGAAAGTTAAGGGTTTGGGTTTCCAACAGGACCTTTGTGGGAAATTTTTTCTTGAAGCTAAGCATACTCCATTGAAGGACAGTTATGCAAATTCTCTTGCTTAACATGTCCGACATTAAAACCTACATTAAGATAAATGTTTTTAATAGAAAACCAAGGTGAAACTTTTTTCCGAGGTTCTTTATCCCGTATGAAATATTCTTGTTGGAGATATTAATTATTTGTTTTGATTTTAGGTTTACCACAAAGATATCGAGATTCAGTTCGTGCAATAACCCCTGGGCTACCTCTATTTCTGTATAACTACACTACACACCAGCTCCATGGAATCTTTGAGGTTTGTCTAACATGTCATATTTCTCTTTTTATGGAAACTTATTAGTGCTAAATTTTTTGGTAAACAATGATCATTCAAAATTGACATGACTAATACAGTCTGAATGGATCTCCATTAGGCTGCAAGCTTCGGAGGAACTAATATTGATCCAACAGCTTGGGAGGATAAGAAGTGTCAAGGAGAATCAAGGTTTCCTGCTCAGGTAAGGATTTGGGTAAAATAATTAGGCTGATAGTGGGCTATCATTGGGATTTACTTTGATTGCTAGATTCTGTGGAAAGTTCCCATTAATATTGACCTCCCAGATCTGTCATTTGGATAACTTGGTTTCAATTTAGTCATTCTTTATTGTTTTTATTGTTTTGACACATGATAATTTTACACATCCTTTTCAGGTTCGCATACGCACGCGGAAACTTTGCAAGGCATTGGAAGAAGATGCATTCAGGCCCGTCCTCCATCATTATGATGGTCCAAAGTTTCGGTTGCAACTAAATGTTCCAGAGGTACCTTTTGAACTTTAGGCTCCAACATTAAGCTCCATATGACTTGTGTGATTTGTTCCAGATTTAGTATATCTAACTATCTGTCATTGTTTTTCAGACACTAGCACTCATGGATATATGTAACGAGAATGGCCCCGCATAAATGGCATAATGTTTATGGTGTCACGAAGAAGTCTTATAATGCAGTGTATTACAGTATTACATATAATTTTTGTGGTCTGAATCGTCAGATACTGTTTTGTAAAACAGGGGCCTTTCATCCTTCAGAGGACCAATGAAGCCATTTTGACTGCTTTGTAAATTTCTATCGCTAATGATTGAAGCTGAGATGTATACATAAATTAGCTCATGAATTATCATGCCAGCTATATAGATATTATAGGAGGGAGTATTTGACCTTCTTTCTGTGGACACCGTTCTTCAGAAGTAACGGGGTTGCAAAATATGGCAGAACTTTTTAACCCTTGGAGATTGGGTAATTACTTCAATAATGGAGTTGGAAAATGCGCTAGTTTGAGCATAATTAAGTTGCAGAAACATAAATGTTTTTCATTTTTGTCAATGATATTCCTATATTATGCACTTTTAGCATAATGGTGGTGCCAAGATATTGCAGTGTGACCTTTTTACATGACTAGTATGCCACTGGCTCCATGTTAGCATAGAACTATTATTTGCAAAGAGTGATGTACTTGTCATTACAGCAGGCATAACTCATAAAGAACATTTCGTAAGTTATTTGTTGAACTAATCAAGCAAATGATCCTCATTACATTTTCGTTAGTTACTGTGAATGTGAACAAGGTAGATGTTGTCCTTCCAGCAGTGCATATGGAAGGTGTATAAATGGAAAAATATTGTTTCATTCACTAAGCACACTCTTAACATCCGTGAAATGAACTGTAAAAGTGGTCCGGGATAAAAGGGTCTATTAGCACAATTGTTAGTCATGTACAAGCAGAGATTCTTTCTTTATTGGAGTGCTGTAGACAAATGAAAGGCTTCTCAAATTTCTGCAATAACATTGTTCTTTGCATTTAAATATGATTTCCTTGGTATGTCAAAGTGAGCATTCTCTATAGCCAATTTCTTTCTCTGATACAGAGACCTTGAAAGACTTCAGTACTGATTTACCTTTTAGTGGGCTTTCTTCATCATTTTATTTGCCTATGCAAGGATAGCATTTTTTGAGCACCACATTCTCGCTGGTGGTGAATGGTATCTTTCAAAACTTGCCTTTTACCCTGTTTTATTCCATTTCCGTGCAATTGCAATCTTCATAAGTCTGTATTTAATTTACCTTCAAATTGAGCTCATGAAATGCATGAAATATTTTATTTTTTCTACTTTCAGTTTCCTCATGGATAGCATCTCCCTCTTCATACTTAGATTCTGCTGAGAGTTCTTCTTGCTCCTTGTATTTTAAGTTCTTCTTGCTCCTTGTATTTTACTTCCATGTGCAAGGACACCGTCTTTGTTAGTGTGCCACTGATCTGTTCCAACCGAATGATCGTGCCTTTTCAAGTCGTTTGAGGATTTTTTTTCTTGCCAAAACCCATCATCTTTTTTTTTTTTTTGTTAGGCGTTGGCTAAACGTTCTATATTTTGGGTTTTTTGGTTGGAATTCGACAATGTAAATTTGGACAAAATCGAACCACTCAAATCTGCAGATTCAACCATTCATTACCAAATAAAATCAAACCAAAAAAGTTGATGAAAAATCTCCAAAAATAAAACTTTTAGATTATTGCTCTTTTGTTATACTCCTCTCTATTCCTGGCAACAATGACTCATCACTCTCCTTAACCCCACTAATCTTTCGTTATGCTCTTCTCTATTCTTGGCAGCAATGACTCGCCACCCTCCTTGTATTCACTATTTGTCTTTACCTTACAAGGTCAAAGAACACCCTGTTTTGCTAACAATATGATCTGTAAATTGTTAAAGCTATGCCTCTAGATAGTTTGTCAAAACAGACCTCAAGTAAAAAGACAAATTTAATGCTTTTTAGCCAACTTACTCTTCTTATAGCTTTTGGAACCAATTTTAACACTTGATCGATTTTGGATTTACAGAATTGCATGATCTTGAAATTATCTTTGGTTCCTATCTTACATTTGTTAAAAATAACACGGTTGGATTGACAAGGGCACAGATTGTTTATTTGTGTTTTAAAATGTAAATATGGTGGTCCATATCCGATTGATGATGAATGAATAATAAAAAGAGCGTGGTAGAGGATTATATATATATATATATATATATATATATATATATATATTTTGTGTGTGAGACTGTTATAGTATTTTTCCCATTTTTTAACACAGTATTAAATTTTGTATGGGTTAATTTGTCTTAGGAGAAGGGTTCATGGTTATGGGATTTATACAAATTTATTCTCATAGATTAGAAAGGAGAGTGTATATTTTATAATTTAATTTTTTGGGAAGAGTTTGTAGTAAAATGTGTTTACAGATCAAGGGTTTGCAATTAAATGTGTTTGTATTGCAATTAAATGTGTTTGTAGAGCAATTGTTTGCAATTATTGAAGAAATAAGAGTTTTATATGAAATGATTTATGGTTTGAAATGTGTTGTAGTGGTTTGATTTTTTTGTTGGAACGGGTGATGTACATTTCAAAAGATGACTATGTTTTTCCTCCACAGGTGTTTTGCCTCATGTAATGAAAACCATTTTGGTTGTCCTAAGGTTTAGCTTAGGCGAGTTTGGCAATGGTGGTCAATTAGTGAATATCTATGTCGACTAGTGCAATAGATGGCAAAGCCTATTGCAGAGGACATGTGAGGGTTCTTGCCAAATGAAGAGGTTTATACGGTTCTACATTGTTGGTAGTGTCACAAATAGTTAGATGGATTAGTAATTTTTTTTTTTTAAATTTCAAAACAAAGATATATCTTGTAACATACCCATTCCCCTAAGTAGCATTAAGGAGGTGGGTATCCAAATTTTTCATCTTAAAACTCAACTTTAAAGTCACCTCTGATTTTACGAGGGTATTCTACTCGTCGAGAGCTTTCCAACGATTGTACTCTTTCTCAATTTCGAACTTTGATCAAGAAGTTATGGTCATTTAAAGTTTTCTTGAGGGTTCTTTCTCTCTCCTTTCCATGCCATTGTTCATATGACTCCACATGTGTCAGGGGGATGTTAGAATATAGAAGATGGTGTGCTCGTTTTACCATTGACGATACCCTCGTCACCCAACCATAGGCTGAAGCCTCCCTCCGAGCACCTTAACCTTGACTGAGAATTCCTCCGAAAGCAAACCCTAGGCTAGATAGCCAAACAAGGAGCAACACATCAATCCCCAAGGATAGCGCATCACAAAAACTGATCAGATAGTTCCAAACCCTAGCCAAGAGATATCCAAGCTAACACTGAAACTGGTTGCTGCTGCAGTTGCACCTGCAATCCTCCTCCAAACCTGCGCACCAACTGCAACTGCAGTGCGCACCAACTGGGAAACTGTTACTTATAACTGGCTCTGTCTGCAACTGCTGAGATGTGACAAATGAGAACTGGCGCCCTGTATTTATAGTGTTCTTGCCAGTTCACTGGGGCCGACTTCTCCTTCTGGGTATGTGTCTATTCAGTATATTATTATTAATTCTGGCCGGCTTCTTCTCTTGGAGGCTAATAGCCTAATATAAATTATATTCTTGAGCCGACAAGGCTTCTAGGGTTATTAGCCAATTCATTAGGGTTTCTCTTGCTTCCTAGAGTCTTCTATTCTCGTCAGGTTCACATGTAGAGGTAAATA
>ML779621.1:698742-711290 GCA_009831015.1 Picea engelmannii | reverse complement strand
TGTGGTTCCTTCTCTTCTCCTTCTGTAAATTCTGGCTTCACGATCTTTCCTTTCACAATGTCCAACACTTTATTCTTAGCAAGGATGAGGTCAATCCTTGTCTTCCATGCTCTGAAGTTAGAAGCTCCATCTAACTTGTTCTCGGACTTCATAGAGTTCGTCATGACTTCCTTGACTTGGTCAAACCCTAGATTTGACCAGAAATCCAAACTTCATGTCTTGGCCTTCTGAGAGTACCAAGAGATGTGCTGGGCTAGGGCGCACTGATCTATCCGGAGATTAGGTCAATCTTGTCACTTAAGGTGCCTCGACAAGAGGTTTAGGGTTTCTTGATCCGGATTATTTTCGGCACGAAATGAGAGCGGAGATATAATAAAGAAATACACAGAGATATTACGTATATCCAGTAATATAATAGAAATATATCAGAGATGCAACCATAAACACAGAGATACAGTAATACACGATTTCTATTAATGAAAGAAATGTACAGAGACTGCAAAAATACATAGTGAAAGACTCGCTAGAATGGTGGCAGCTTATCTCTGAGAAGAGATGTGACGGCTACTCGCATTCGCAAGAAGATGATTACAATGAGGCTTTGAAGGCCTTTTTACAATAAACGGGAATGCCAAAAGTCCTAGACATCCAAAAACCTAACCACAGGAGATAAAGCGCCAAAAGTCATGTGGGCCCCGTTTGGGTAAGTGAGTACATCAACTTCCTGGGGTCGTAACTTTTGCATACGATCTCTGTTTTAGGCGTGTGATAGCTCGTTGGAAAGGTATCGCAGAGGAGATTCATTTTGGGGGCTCAATTATGCCTTCGGCTATCATTGATAACCTCGATCTCAAAAAACCTTCATTTAGGCCCTCAAAATGGCCCCAGAAGTTAAAACCTGCTAAAAATAGTAAATTGTCAAAATTGTCAGAAAACAATTTTGAGCCAGTGGAAAAAGGTGGGTGGCCACCGATATCCACCTGGATCATTTCTGCAACTGCTTCTGCTAGTAACCCTAGCTGTAGTGCTTTTGGAAGTTGCTCCTGCTAGTAACCCTAGCGGCAGTTCCTCAATGAGCTCAATGTCTAGCGGTTATGTTTCCTTCCAGCGTTTTACGCTGACTGAAGGGGTGTGGGCCCATAACCTGTTAGAATATAGAAGATGGTGTGCTTGTTTTACCATTGACGATACCCTCGTCACCCAACCACAGGCCAAAGCCTCCTCCGAGCACCTTAACCTTGACTGAGAATTCCTCCGGAAGCAAACCCTAGGCTAGATATCCAAACAAGGAGCAGTGCATCAATCCCCAAGGATAGCGCATCAAAAAAGATGATTAGATAGTCCCAAACCCTAGCCAAGAGATATCCAAGCCAATACTGAAACTGGCTGCTGCTGCAGCTGCAGCTGCAATCCTCCTCCAAACCTGCGCACCAACTGCAACTGTAGTGCGCACCAACTGGGAAACTGCTACGCAGAACTGGCTCTGTCTGCAACTGCTGAGATGTGACAAATGAGAACTGGCGCCCTGTATTTATAGTATTCCTTCCAGTTTACTAGGGCCAACTTCTCCTTCTGGGTATGTGTCTGTTCAGTATATTATTATTAATTCTGGCCAACTTCTTCTCTTGGAGGCTAATAGCCTAATATAAATTATATTCTTGAGTCGACAAGGCTTCTAGGGTTATTAGCCAATTCATTAGGGTTTCTCTTACTTCCCAGAGTCTTCTATTCTCSTCAGGTTCACATGTAGAGGTAAATACCTCCCACAGCTACCATAATATTAATAGGGGCATGGCTTGGTATGATGACACATCACCCTTCATACAAAATACATCCTCACCTCGTTTCATGTGCTAGAAAAATTTGAGCCTCTCTATACCTACATACTTATACATATATCCTTCAAAGGCTTATATAGAAGTCAAGGGTCCTAAGACCCTAGGAATCTTCTTAACCCTTATCTTTTATTAATAACAAGATCACTTAAATTTCTCATATTCAAGTTGGCCTTCCAACTTAAAATATTATAAGACTCTAAAACCCATAGATATCCAACTTTTGAGGATTCAACCCTTAATGAGTTTTTGAATCCTCTCCATCTAAAATCCTTCCAGGGTAATTCGTTTACCTATACAACATTCAATGCTCTTATCATAGGAGTTACACACACACACACACACACACACACACACACACACCATTAGGTAAGAGTACCATCCAAGAACTCATAAAATTGACCTACATCAAGGTGGAGCAGGGTTACTGTGGCAAGGTGTGAGTTTCCCTACCTCAAGGACTCATAGGTATGCATAACCAAGACCTTGTATATTTAAATCACAGTCCATCAACTAAAGAAATTGCTTGACAATAGTCCCATAATTACATAATACTACATAATCAAGGATCCATAAGGGTAAACTTAAAATTTACATAAAATGTATCCTAAGAAGTAAACAAACCATGTCTTTTTCAACATAAAGTCCCTCTCCACATTCTAAATTCAACCGACTGCATATCATGGATCATATAGAGGTTGCAAGGGCATATTCACATACCTATTACAATAGAAGAAATTTTCTTGGCAATTAGGAACAAAAACAAATCTTAATTGTAGCTTATCACTTATCAAATAAGGGACCAAGACAAAGCATACATATTTATAATTACTATGCAGTCACACTTTTATCAATGTAACTTAATTCATCACCCAGTTATAGCTTGAGAACTATATTCACATCGTTCAAAATCAACATCGGGGAAACCCTTGTATTTATATTTATATTGATTGAATTTCTTTAATATTGACTGAGATAATTAATATATGGATGTCATGCATATCAAATAAGTCTCCATTAACATTCTAGGATGCAATCAAGATGGAAATGCTACCATCTTGTAAACATGTATTCCAATTTGCAAACAAGCTACCAAACCATAACTTCTTAACAAATACACACGGGTGACACATCATACACAAGGCCAACATAAACTCATAATTCAACTTTGTTTTATATAAAATTCTAGTACAAAATTAGAAGAACTTATTTGCATCGAAGGCTACCAAGCAAACCAATTGAGGGTGAGTGATTTTCCACCAAACCGTAAGTACGTATGCACTATGTCTCTCTACATATATCCAACCCATATCCAAACCATGATACCACTAGGGTGAACATAAGTAACTCATTAAATTTTGGGCAATTGACAAAATGTTCAATGGTAATCTCACATGAAACTCCTTGTTGGTTATTAGGAACTCCATAAAGTCAAGGCACCTCTCATGTTGGTTCAACAGGACACAAGAATGAGTTCCCTTCCGCTTCTTCTCAGTCCCTCATGTAAACTCCTCATTCAGTGTCTTCTCATGCACCCAAGTTGGCTTAAGCTCTCAATCCTTCTCACTAACTTTCAATGGAAGTTTCCCACATGATTTAGGGTCTGAGCCAAGGAATTTCCAATTGGTCTTTCTCACGACTCAATGTAGCTTGCGACCCAAGTCAGTCCATTTCTCTCAATAGGAAAGATCCACTCCTGACCCATTTGGTGTGCATCTTTGTTCATGCACACAATCTTCTCTACTGCTCCTATGCTCATGCACCCACACACATGGGTCTGCTCATTTATCTAATGAATTCCCCTTTCTCATGCAATTCACCCCCTTCAATGGCGGGAACAAATTCCAAGGTTGTGGGAGAGGTTTTTAGAATTTGATTTGACCACACCTTTCACCAATCCCATCCTCAAGGTACTTAACACATTCCTCTCATAATTGTTGAAGGTGGTCCTTCCACCATCTACATTCAATGACGGGTTTGTTAAGTTAATAAAGGGAAAATGGAGAATATTTCTCAAAATTAATTTGGCATCAAAAACACTTTGGAAAAGGTGGATAGGAATCATTAGGCATGTTGAACCCCTTCATTCCCCCCCTCACTATTCACCACTTGTGGTATCATGGTCCTTATAGGCGCTTGTGCCTCAATCAATTGCTAGCATTTTCATTAATTAAAATAAAATACACATACATTGTTTTTTATTTATCTAGTTCAACTTGGGATGGTAATGAAATATTCGTGCTGAAATAAGATGATGTTAAACATAATAATTACAATTCAAACAAGCGGTCAAAATGGGTATGTTACAATCCCCTCCCCCTTGAAGGAACATCATCCTCGTTGTTCATACCATCCTTGGTGTCCTCTTGATTGCAACAATACACCATCCTTGGTGTTGTTGTTTACTACAACAATCTTGCAATGTATTCACTCTTCAACTTGCACCAACATAATCATCGTTTTCATCTATCCCATCGGTTGCCATTTTTCTTCATTGTTTGGGCTACCTCCAGACTTCTAATATTCCAACATATGCCTACAACCATTATTAATTGGTCATGCATATTAGAACCTTTTCTATGCAAAATTGTTTCGCTGATGTTAATAATGATGTATAGAGTATACATTTAAACACAATACTTATCTATATGATCATGGATCCACATCCATATGGATCCCATAGAGAAAACTCAATTCATTGTTCTCTCGGGCATACATAATGCGCTCATGATCCCAACTAGCATGTTATTTACTCAAGTCCACTCTTCCTTGCAGTCACTCACCTCCATGCTTAGGCATCCCCTTATCTGCTACATAGTCCCTTAGGTGACCCATTATTTTCTAAGGCTTGCTCACAATGAAAGACTATTGACCCTTGAAGAGTCTCATAGCCAAGGCGTTCCCCAATTTGCTCCAACATAACATAGCTCATCACAATGGTGATCATGGCATACCATAGGGTTCCTATGTCCAAATAATAGCCTCTTCTCTGTTCTTTCTAGCTTAGCAACCACCACTTTTCCTTCCCAGACAGATCCTCCATCTCACCTATATCAAGTACATACAATTACCTTGAGATATTATTATAACAATTTCAACCATAATCCCTTTTAAATACGTTCTCTCACATATATCAAGCTTCACTTATTAATTTCAAATCTACTTCATAAGGGAAATCGGATTTCATAAGTATGATAATCCTCCTCATAGAATTTGACTCTTTCTATAGTAGGTAGCACCCAGTCTTCATTATGGACTTACACTCATTTCCTTATCCAAGACCGTTCTACCTACAACCTATACTTCCAATTAGTCAAATAGTTGTGAGTATCACTGATCTAAAATTAAAGAAGACTTGAAAAACTTGAAACTTATTGCAAGTGAAATGTTATGTGTTTAAAGCAACAGGATCAATTTGCAACACATAAATTTAGGATTATTTATGCAAAATACACATAGACAGCAGCATAAACATTGAACATAAACACATGTGCACAACAATTGATAAAGAAGTTCACCCCTCTTATGGGCTACATCTCCTGGTCCAGCTTCCAATGGATCATTATTATTAATTTCTCAAAAAGTGCTAAAAAACATGTCTTACAATGCTCAAACTGACAAACCGACTGCTCCAATGGCTTCCCAGCGTCCCAAAACCCCTGTCTGGGCTCTTTCGGCTCCTGAAACGGTCGAAAAATGAGAAAGATAGGCCTCCTGGAAGTCTCCTTCTCCAAGCTTGCTGTCTCTGGTTCTACAAATTGCACTCCCCTTCATTAAACCTGACTCACACGCTCTTTTAAGCGCAAAAACCCAGCACCGGGCGCAACCGCGCCAACGGTGCAAACCGTAGGACGGTTAGGGCGCCTCCAGCCCCTAACCGCCTCGGCACCTGGGCGTATGGCCATAGGACCGCGCGCCAGCATAAAAGTGGTTAAGTCGGTTTAAATACCGGATGTAACCTCCCCGCGCTCCTTTCCACCGAGCCAATGGTCATGTGGCAATAAAAAGAACCGTGGTATAAAACCCCATGGAAATGGTTACAACCATGTATATATATATTACATGTTTGTTTTTTAGAAATAAAAACACGGGCTATAATATAGACCCCCCGCGCATTTCCAACTATACAACATGGTTATATTACAACCAATGTCCATGGGCCGGGGCTAAGCCCCGGCCCGACCCCTTTTCATTTAATACAATGCAATACATTAAATATATATGCAAATACATATATGACAAGGAACGTCGGGCGGTATAATGGTTAGTGGAGTATTGTAAAGGCTTATGCTGTGGGAGGTCCGGGGGTCGAACCTCATGGCCTCCATTAGTTTTTACACAACAATAATAAACCAACCAACGAGGGACATGTGGCGCCCACAGATTGGGCCACGTGCCCTCATACCATTCGCTGTCAATGAGACACGTGTCAACACCCGATTGGACAACTATCAACCAATGAAAACATGCCACATCATCCACCTGCCATGTCATCATATGGATGGTATGGCCCTTCCACGTCACCGTACGGACTGTACGGACTGTACAGAGAGGTACAGTCAACATCCAAAAATTTTGCCTGTTTGCCTTGGCGAACAGATCGCGATATCTTCTCCATACGGACTCCGTTTGAGAAAGTAAATATACCGCCAGAATCAGGAAGACGAGACGGACACAATGGCACTATTTTTGTCGCATTCCAAACACTTTGAAATTTGAGCAAAATTTGATCCCCTGATCAATTACTATTTATAATATTTTACTAGAATGCATTCGATCTCTCAATCAATTGGCAATCGTTATCACTCATACATATAATCTTTTCATTGCAACATTTTCAATGGTTTACACAAAACCTCAACTTCCACATACTAACAATTCCATTACATTCCAATGTCAGTCATAACAAACAAAATGAAACAAGCATTCATTATGTGTGTGTTATCAACACACTTGCTATTACTATTGTGCAATCAAGTATTCAAGCTAGAACTATTGTGCCAATTCTCATGGCCACATGCACATAATGCATCCTTCCTTGGTCTCCAAGATACCACATAACCATGCACTAATTTCATAACAAGATCTCTTGATTACAATAGCTACCTTAATTTGGGAAACCTTTTAAATGACAAATCTAATGTCATAGTATCATTCCATGCAATGATTATATATTATCAAGCCAAGTTAATTAACATATCAATATCATATCCCAATGAAAGACCAAATTAATTTAGCATCTTAAGTTACTCCTTCACATCCAAAGACAATATTGGTATATCCATAATATCTTGACCACAATTCAACACATGATTAAATCCACTTTGTTTTATCATCATTCAAATGGAAAATCTCTTAGACATACTCATAAGTATGTTTCTCTCTCTTACGAGGTAATCAATGACAAGGGAAAACATGTCGTATATCAGGTCATACACAATAACTCTTCTCACTTTCTAGGTGAGCTCTTTACTCTAGCTCTTTCTGAGGAGTGGCTTACAACCTTCTCAGAGCACTGTCCCAAGACAAGCAAAACCTTTGAGAAAAGGTAAACTAGGAAATTGCATTACCCAAAATACCACAATCACTATTTCCTACTCATAATTAGAATAATGTAAGGGCCTTCAACATGATCCCTTCATTCAACATTATAGGCCAACTCTACCTTTGAACATATATTTTCTTATATATATCAACATGTGTGTGTGCATGTGCAACCCTACACACTTTCCTCAATACTTGTGTACTATTCTAGCTTAAGATCAGTCTTCCTTGGAGGATCTCTCACTCCTTCACATATCAAACTTCAAAGGCATAGTCATCAATGTAGGGTTCTCCTTTCAAATGAGCACTCTATCATACTTGACCTATGGCCTTTCCTAACATGTATTATGACTTCCATGATGAAGTTAGTCCAATTCCATGACCTACTCAGTCATGCATCCAAGTCTGAAGACATGCACTTACGTCAATAGACGTAGATACATATATATTCCTTCATAGGAACAATGACTTTACTATTTTACTCAATACAACTATAGTCTTATGGATTCACTCATATTCTCATGCTAGTTGACCCCTTTTCGAGTGTTGTAGATAAGTTTCATTAGCAATACAATACACCACCCAAGATGATCCTTTTTAATCACGGGTTAAACTGTTTCATGGCAACCATAAGACAATCTCATTTTAGTAGTCATTTATAACATTGTTGTGAAAGTCTCTTTACTTTCCAGGATAGCCATCCTAAGGCCAATGGATGAAACCTTTAATCATATGCCTTAAAACCACATATAAATAACAGGGACGAGTCTTAATCCCCAGTAGGGTCCTTATCCTTTTAGGTGTCTAGGCTATTAGCCAACAATCACCTAGGCTTAACAACTCATGAAACGTCATGTAAGCTCACAATAACAAGGGGAGGTTCATCATAAACATAACACTTAGTCATGGATATATCCCCTACTTTACCATGAGCATTTCTCAAGCAAAAAAAAATTATAACACGGGCCCTAGCCTCTACTTAAGCAATAATCACAATTGCAAGAGATTCTACCAACTCATAGTCTCAGGCAATACTTGCAAATATCAATAAAACAAGTCCATCCATCACTTGAACTTATGCAACTCTTAATACTATATCCAATTCTTTGTCTCTGACTTATGCAGATCCAAAATATATAATCACACTAACTCAGTGGTTTGCCTCTAGCCCATTCAAGCCTTGTGTTTGAACCTCACTCTAATACCACTTTGTAACATATCCATCCCCCTAAGTAGCATTAAGGAGGTGGGGTGTCCAAATTTTTCATCTTAAAACCCAACTCTAAAGTCACTTTTGAGCTTACAAGAGAATACTACTTGTCAAGAGCTTTCCGATGACTATACTCTTTCTCGATTTCGAGATCCGATCAAGAAGTTATGGCCATTTGAAGTTTTCTTGAGGGATCTTTCTCTCTCCTTGCCATGTCATCATCTATACCACTCCACACATGTTAGGTGACATGGCTTGATATGGTGACATGTCAACCTTCATATGTAATACCCCTAGTTGCATGTTTATCGAGGTATTATGCCTCTTCTATGGCTTGTCACATTTTCAAAAATCGTCTCTTGTGCATCGTTTCGTACTAGAAGATTTTATCATTGTGACATATCACTTTGTCAAATTATTTCTCATTTGCGACAAGCTCTCCACATCAACAAATCTTGTGTGTTGTTTCTTACTAGAATATTTTATCTTTGCGACATATCACTTCGACAAATTATTTCTCGTATGCGACAAGCTCTTCACATCCATTAACTTTTCATCCGATGCGACGTACCACACCTGAAAATTATTCTCGTGCAACATATCACATAATGATATTTTTCTCATGTGATGGCCTTTTACTCCTTATCACATTGTGATATGGTTTTCTTTCTCACGACATATCACGAGAAAACATTTTTTCTTGCGATATGTCACATCCCCAAAAATCTTCGTCTCCATGATAAAAGGTCTTCCCTCCTTGTCTTTGTTTCTCCCAACGTATCTCATCTCCAATTTTTTCCAGCTTTGTGATGTATCCATTCCTTCTCTTATATTATTTTCTATCCTTTGTTGCATCCATAAAATCTTTCAACCTTGCGACACATCGCATCTAGGATAATCTTTTGGCTTGTGACAAGTCTATTGCATCATTCAAAAACTTATTTCCTTACGATGTATCGCATGAATATTTTCTTCGTGCGATACATCACGTCCCTCAAAGTTTTATTTCCTCATGACCTAAGGTTTCTCTCCCCTTTACCTTTGTCTTCTCCTTCTTTCTTCCTTCGTTTTCCTTTCCTTTCTTCCCCTTGTTGCACTCTACATCGTGCGACATATCACACCTTCAATACCTTTGTCCAATGAATCAAGGCTCCAACCTCACTTCGTTTCACATGTCAGAAATTTTTTGAGGGTCCAGTGTATCACACCATGAGTACTTTTTTCTAGTGTGATACTATTCCACATTTCCCTCAAAGTCTCGTGGCCTCTGTCATATCATGTAATTTTTTTCTTTATGCAATACACACTTTATCGCACAAAGTTTTTCTTCGTGCAACACACTTTGTATCGCACATAGTTTTTCTTCTTGTGGAATGAATAAAATATTCAATTTCTATGCTTACAACTACCAAATTTTCCTTAGAAATTGGCCTAAATTTTTCTAAGTGTTTTCCCTAAGGGAAAAACACTCTTATATGGATTCCATAAGGCATCAAGAGGCTCCAAACCTTAGAACTATTCTTACTCAAGCTTGGGAAGGTATAATGCTAATCCATTCAAGGAGGTTTGCACTCAAGACGAGTGGCTATATTGTTAAGTATTTGAGTGATCCAGGTGGATATTGTGGCCACCTACCTTTTCCAGCTGGCTCAAAACAACTTTCTGACAATTTTGGTAATTTACTATTTTTAGCAGTTTCCCGGGTCCTGAACTTTCGGATCCGTTTTGAGGCCATAAACGATGTTTTTTTGGGTATCTTTCGATCAAAACATTTCATCATGCAATTTTCATCAACAGTTGTAGTCCTTGGATAGATCTTTCCAATGGGCTATCGTATACCTAAAACAAAGATCGTATGCAAAAGTTACAATCCTGGGAAGTTGATGAACTGACTTACCCAAACGGGGTCCAAATGACTTTTGGCGCTTCATCTCCTAGGGTTAGGTTTTTGGATGTCTAGGGTTTTTGACACTTCTGTTTATTGTAAAAAGGGCTTCAGAGCCTCATTGTAATCATCTTATTGCGAATGAGCACAACCGTCACATCTCTTCTTAGAGATAAGTTGCCACCATTCCAACAAGCTTGTTTTCCGCTGCATTTTACAGTTTCAGCTTATTTCCTTGTTGAATAGAAAACCAATTTTATTGTATCTCTGTTATTTTTTGTTAAGCATCTATTAATAATCTGTAGTCATTTCATTCTACTCATAAAATCTAGATCAGTGCTATCAGAGCAGTCTACTCCTTGTCATCTTAATGCATGTCCCCAATGAGGTCAGAGTATAAAGAATTGGGTTTCAATCTTGTTTCTCTTGAGGACCAAAGCTCTCGCATGCCCAAGCGACCTCTCATGGCAGGAGAAAAGAAATATGACGAGACAGGATATCCTTACAAAATGTTTCTTAAGGAATCCCTCACGCAACATAAGAACAAGATGATGGATAGTTTTGGCATAAATACTTCGGCGACTATCAACAGGCGACACATCTTCTTTGAGTGGAGGCGCTGCCCCCTTCAAGGTAAAAATAAACTTCGATATTCCTGTATTTGAAGGTCAAATAGATGCAGATGGTGCAAACAAGTGGTTGAATCTATTAGAAGGGTATTTTTCTATCCATAACTTTTCGAATAGAGAAAATATTACTTTTGCGCTCCTCAAAGTCGTTCCCCATGTCAAATATTGGTGGAAAACTTTTTGTGAGCAAAAGGAAATGGAGGGATGATCAGGGGATCAAATTTTGCTCAATTTTCAAAGTTCTCAGAATACGACGAAAATAGTGCCATTGCGTCTGTCTCGTCTTCCTGATTCCGGTGGTATATTTACTTTCTCAAATGGAGTCCTTATGAAGGAGATATCGCGATCTGTCCGCCAAGCCAAATAGGCAAAATTTTTGGGTGCTGACTGTACCTGTCCATACAGTCCGTACGGTGATGTGGCAGGACCGTATAGGCCGTACGGTGGTGATGTGGCAGGTTGTTGTTGGTTGATGGATGGCGAATAGGAGGTTGACACGTGTCCAGTTGGTGGCAAATAATATGAGGACACGTGGCCCAATCCATGGGCACCACGTGTCCCCCATTTGTTTGGTTTATATTGTTATAAAAATATTGTGGAGTTCGCGGGGTTCGACCCCCGGACCTCCCTCCACACAAAGTTTTCACATAACCGGCCGAACGTTATACCATATGGTTGATCCTTGGTATATATGTATGTTTTAAAACATTTGAAGTTACATTTTGTATTGGAAGGCGGGGGGGACGGGTCGGGGCTAAGCCCCGACCCGCGGTCTCGTGTAAACATATGTGACCATGTTGTAAATCCCGATTGTTTGCACGTGAATTGTAACATAAGCCGTGACATGTGACCATATTAAAGTGTTGTGCGCGGTTTGGTGCGCGAGAGTTTTCTTTTAAACCCTTGGTCATATATATTATGTGCCATGTGCCCGCGATTTGGAGCGCATGAGTTGGTTATATGGTTTTGAAACAGAGTTAACCACTTTTTAACAAAGCGCGGGGTCCTATGGCCATACGCCCAGGTGCCGAGGCGGTTAGGGGATGGAAGCGCCCTAACCGTCCTACGGTTTGCACCGTTGGCGCGGTTGCGCCCGGTGCTGGGTTTTTACGCTTAAAAGAGCGTGTGAGCCAGGTTCACTCAAGGAAGGTGCGAATTGTAGAACCAGAGACATCAAGCTTGAAGAGGGAGACTTCCAGGAGGCCTAACTTCTTCATTTTTCGACCGATTGAGGTGCCGAAAGAGCCCAGACAGGGGTTTTGGGATGCTGGGAAGCCATTGGAGCAGTCGGTTTGTCAGTTCGAGCATTGTAAGACATGTTTTTGAGCACGTTTTGAGAAATTAATAATAATGATCCATTGGAAGCTGGACCAGGAGATGTAGCCCATAAGAGGGGTGAACTCCTTTATCAATTGTTGTGCACATGTGTTTATGTTCAATGTTTA
>ML779621.1:638705-688380 GCA_009831015.1 Picea engelmannii | reverse complement strand
TCAAACAATGTAATGAGACATGAAGAGAATTAGTGTATTTGGAGCTGAAGCTCATTAGGAGGATGCCCCCTCGAAGAGGCAAGTGAACAGGAGATGATCCCTTCCATAATAGGATCCATTGTATGGTGTTGCCCTACCTCAAGGGTTTGATAATAATAGAATGTGGTTTCTTCTATCTTGCTTTGTGGATCTATTTTGTATTCAGTATTTGTGGTTATTATATTGGTAGATCTATTCAGGTACTTAACATGTGGGCACCGTTCTCACTCAGCATGGCCACCCCATGGCCTATCATAGTGAGACACTATCAGATGTTGTCCGTAAGTACCCTACTTACGACAAAGAAATGCACTCCATTGTGCAAGTCTGCCGCTAGTGGAGACATTACATTCTTGGGAAGGAGACAATCATCCACACTGATCATAAGCCACTACAGTTCATGCAGACACAAAGAAAATTACATAATGACCACCATCAAAAGTGGTCCACATACTTACAACAATTCCACCTCAACATCAAGTATAAAACATGAAGCACCAACTACATCGTTGATTGCCTCAGTAGACCGCTAGTCGTGACACTCACTACGGTGCTAGACTCTTGCGACCATGAGACCTCTAGATGGCCCCAACTCTATGAGACAGACCCAGACTTCTCCACCACCTACCAAATGTTGGGTGCAAATGTAGTTGTCGATAATTTCCATCTTCAGGATGGGTTATTGTGTCATTTGGGCCATATTTGTGTTCCATCAAGCGAGCGAGCGAAGTTGATATGGTAAGCCCACTACAGTCGGGTGGCAGGACACTTCGGTGTCGAAAAGACAATGGCAATGCTACATAAACATTTCTACTGGCCCAAACTTCGACAGGAGGTCAACAAGAATATCAGGTCTTGCACTTCTTGTGTTATTGCCAAACCGACCACTGAGAAACATGGCCTATACACCCCTCTTCCTACTCGTGACAGGCCATGGGAATCCATCTCAATGGACTACATGTCGGGCCTCCCGTCAACCAAGCGGGGAAATGACTGTGTTTTTGTGGTTGTTGATTTCTTTTCTAAGATGGCAATTCTGGTTGTCTACAAGAATATCATAGTATAAGCCACTGCCAAGATCTTCTTTGAACGAGTCTAGGTACATTTTGAAATCCCACAAACCATTGTATCAGATTGGGATAGTTGATTTCTCAGCACATTTTGGTCGAGCCTCTGGTCATTTCTCGACACCAAGCTCACCAAATCCACGACCTTCCACCCCCAGACAGATGGCCAAACCGAGTTTATAAATCGAATGATTGTGCATATCCTGCTCATGTATAATTCCAAGCACCCTCGCACATGGGATGAGAGTCTTCCCTATGTCTAGAATAGCTACAACCGAACCCTGCATAGCTCAACTGACTACAACCCCTTTTAGGTGGGGTTGGGATTCCAACCATTGGGTCCCATAGATGTTGCACTTCCCCTTGCGGTCGCCTTTGCCGACTCATCTCCTTCTCCAACTGAAGCTTACAAAGCCACCCGGTTCATTGAGTGGATCCAACACATCCTCCAACAGGTTCATGATATCCTACAAAAGTCCAATGACAAGTACAAGCAACACCATGATCAACATTGGGTTCCACATAAGTTTCAGGTGGGCGACAAATTTTGGTTGCACTTGTAGAAAAAACACCTTACAGGACCCCATCGGAAGCTTCGCCCACTCCGTTATGGGTCGTACACCATCACCAAAGATATGAGAGATAATGATTTTAAGCTCAACATTCCTCCTTTCCTTGGCCTGCACCTAGTGTTCAACGTGGACCTCCTTCGGCCTTATTTCCTACCATTATTGGACACCTCAGACGTAGAAAAACAATTGACACCAACAGAGTTCAACCCCGACTGCATACAAAAAGAATCCAGTGATCAGATTGTGGAAACACATTTCAAGAGCACTCAACAACAAAGGATCCAACTTTATCGAGTCGTCAAAGCAAGGTAGCTACTGCACCAAGGCAAGAGGCTCACACGATGCCAAATTCAACAGAAATTTCCTCATCTGATGGGGGAACTCAACGCAATAGATACCATTGCTTCCTAAGGAGGGAGGGTTGCTCTAGGTGGATATCGGTGGCCACCCACCTTTTCCAGCTGGCTCAAAATATCTTTCTGGCAATTTTGGTAATTTACTATTTTTAGCAGTTTTTCGAGTCTTGAACTTCCAGAGCCGTTTTGAGGCCCTAAACAACGTTTTTTTGGGATATTCCAATCGTGAAAAATCATCATGAAATTTTCATCAACAATAGTAGTCCCCGGATAGATATTTCCAACGGGCTATCATACACCTAAAATGAAGATCGTATGTAAAAGTTACGACCCCGAGAAGTTGATGAACTGACTTACCCAAATGGGGCCCACGTGACTTTTGGTGCTTCGTCTCCTAGGGTTAGGTTTTTGGATGTCTAGGGTTTCTGAAACTCCTATTTATTGTAAAAAGGCCTTCAGAGCCTCATTGTAATCATATTGTTGATAATGAGCACAGTCGTCACATCTCTTCTCAAAGATAAGCCGCCACCATTCCAACAAGCTTGTTTTCCGTTGCATTTTACAGTTTTAGCTTATTTCCTTGTTGAATAGTAAACCAATTTTACTGTATCTCTGTTATTTTGTGTTAAGCATTTGTTTGTAATATGTATTCATTTCATTCTACTCATAAAATCCGGATCAGTGGTATCAAAGTGGTTTGCTCCTTGTCGTCTTAATGGATGTCCCCAACGAGGTAAGAGTACAAAGAATTGGGTCTCGAGATTGTTTCTCTTGAGGACCAAAACTCTCGCACACCCAAGCGACCTCTCATGGTAGGAGAAAAGAAAGATGACAAGACATGAGATCCTTTCAAAAATTTTCTTGAGGAATCCCTCATGCAACAGAGGAACGCGATGATGGATATTTTCGCAAAAATCCTTCGGTGGCTACCAACAAGCAACACATCTTCTTCGAGCGGAGGTGTCGCCCCCTTCAAGGTATAAATAAAATTTGATATTCCTTTATTTGAAGGTCAGATAGACGCAGATGGTGCAGAAAAGTAGTTGAATCTACTAGAAGGGTGTTTTTTTGTCCATAACTTTTCGAATAGAGAAAAATATTACTTTTGCGCTCCTCAAAGTCGTTCCCCATGTCAAAGATTGGTGGGAAACTTTCTGTGAGAAAAAGGAAACAGAGGAACCCTCTTTATTTACAGTCATGACCACCTAGGAATCCTTCAGGGATTCTATTAAGGAACAATACTACCATGTTGGAAGTTATGACGACTTGTATACCAAATGGACCACACTGTGGAAATAAAGAGACCAAGCAATGCCTGAGTTCACAAATATCTTCCATACCTTGCACACCAAGCTGGGTATCAAAGATTCAGAGGGACACACGGTGATCAAGTATCGTGGTGCTCTACATAGATACATCCATACCGAAATGGAATTTTTGGACATCTCATCCTTGGGTGTGGCCTACTGATATGCCATCAAAATCAAGAAGAAGCTCAAAAAAAAGACACGACAATTTGGGCCTGGAAACCCCTCATAGTAAAAGCCAGGAAAGGGAATCCCCAATCCATAGAAAAAAGGATAGATCAAATATGGACAGTATCAGGACAACCATTCCAAGCCGCCAATAAAGAAGGACACCAGGAAGACAAAGAAATATACCGGGAAATGGTGCGACTTCCATAAGAGCCCTTGGCATAACATTGTTGACTTTAGCTCAAATAAGTCGTTGGTGGCCAAAGTGAAAGCCTCTGAATCAGATGCAAGTTCTGACTCTAATTCAGAACCAGAAAGGGGAAGACAGATCATTGACATGGAACCCAATGACACCGTTGCTACTAGACGAGCCATAAGAAGGAGAGCGCCTCTTCCATTCACAGATGTGGGTAAAAGATACCCCATTGCACTTCATCGTTGATAACAATAGCCAGAAGAACCTCATCTTAGTAGAGGTTATCAAGTAGCTAGCCCTGCTGAAAATGCCACACCCACAACCCTATACCATTAGATGGCTCTGCCAAGGAAGCGATCTCCGCGTCAGCCAACAGTGTCGATTGTCATACAACATCAAGACCTTCAAAGATGAGGTATTGTGTGATGTTTCTCCTCTCGAAGTTTGTGATGTTATTTTCGGCCAACCTTATTTATGGAAACGTCATGTTGTATATGAGTCTAGGCCTCGTAGTGTTATTATTACTTTGAACAGGAAATTGTACAGGATACCCGAGGCAGTCCCACCTAGTTTTGTTTCCTTGATCTCTGCCAAGCAATGCAGGAAGGTCATCTCTCAAACGAGGAAGTTTGTATTCTTCATGATTCGCTCTCGGAATAAGAGAAAGATCACAACCACATCCAGAGTCTCTGTGACTGAACTCTCCACAAAACAAAAGAAAGTAGATAAGGTCATCGAAGAATACTCATATATCTTCTCCTCACCTACCGGGGTACCTCTGCACTATCAAGTCAAGCACCCCATTGATCTGACCCCAGGTGCACTGCTTCCCAATGGGCCAGTATATTGTCAGTCTATGTTAGAGAATGAGAAGATCAAGCGACAGATCCAATAACTTCTCCACAAGGGGAACATCTGTCCCATCTCTTCACCTTGCAAGAGCCCAATTGTGCTGGTACAGAAGAAAGATGGGACCTGACGGCTCTGCATTGATTACCGGGCCCTGAATAAAATCACAGTCAGAAGATGGTACCTAATTCTCCAAATCAACGACCTCCTTGATCAACTCATGGGGGCCAAATACTTCAGTAAAATTTATCTGAAGTCTGGCTACCACCAAGTCTTGATAGAACAAACAAATGTATGTAAGGCCGCCTTCAAGTCAAAGGAAGGCCTTTTTGAATGGTTGGTCATGTTCTTTGGTTTGAAAATGCTCCAGCCACTTTCATGAGAATGATGGACGATATATTGTGACCATTCACAAATACTTTTGAAGTGGTGTATCTGGATGATATTTTCATTTACAACAAGTCTTGGGCAAAAAACTTGCAACATATTCAACAGGTTTTGCACACCCTGCGAAAGCACAAGCTATATGCCAACTTGGAAAAATGATCCTTTGGCATGGACATGGTCCATTACCTAGGCTACATCATTGATCAGGATGGCGTACATGTGGATCCAGCCAAGATCCAAGTCATCCGTGACTGGCCAGCCCCAACCACACTCACTAAGCTTCAGATCTTCTTGGGCCTTTCCAATTTCTACCACAGGTTCGTGTTGGGATTCTCCCATATTTCACGGGCACTCAGCCAAATAACCAAGGGTGGTGGTAAGGAATAATTTACATGGGGCCGGTCCCAACAACAAGCATTCGATGATTTGAAGAAATGCTTGTGCTCAACCCCATTAATTTCACTACCAAACTTGCAACAACCCTTTGAGATTGAGACAGATGCTTCAGACTATGTTGTGGGTATCATTCTCACTTAGCATGGCCACCCTGTGGTCTATCATAGTGAGACACTATCATATGTTTTCCATAAGTACCCTACTTATGACAAAGAAATGTACTCCATTTTGCAAGCCTACCACCAGTGGAGACATCCACACTGATCATAAGCCACTGAAATTCATGCAAACACAAGGAAAATTCCAGAATGACCGCCATCAAAAGTGGTCCACATACTTACAAAAATTCCACCTCAACATCATGTATAAAACAAGAAGCACCAACTGCATCACTGATTGCCTCAATAGACCGCCAGTCGTGACACTCACCACAGTGCTAGACTCTTGCAACCATGAGAGATCTGGATGGCCCCAACTCTATGAGAGAGACCTGACTTTCGCCACCACCTACCAAATGTTGGGTGCAAATGCAGTTGTCGATAATTTCCATCTTCAGGATGGGTTACGGTGTCGTCTGGGCCATATCTGCGTTCCATCAAGCGAGCGAGCGGAGCTGATATGGGAAGCCCACTATAGTCGGGTGGCAGGACACTTCGGCGTCAAAAAGACAGTGGCGATGCTACAAAAACATTTATATTGGTTGAAACTTCGATAGGAGGTCAACAAGTATATCAGGCCCTGCACTGCCTGCGCTATTGCCAAACCGACCAATAAGAAATAGTGCTTGTACACCCCTCTTCCTACTCCTGGAAGGCCATAGGAATCCATCTCAATGGACTACATGTCAAGCCTCCCATCCACCAAGTAGGGAAATGATTGTGTTTTTTTGGTTGTTGATCGTTTTTCTAAGATGGTGATTATGGTTGCCTGCAAGAAGAGCATCATAGCAGAAGCCATTGCCAAGCTCTTCTTTGAACGAGTTTGGGTACATTTTGGAATCCCACAAAATATTGTCTCAAATAGGTATAGTTGAATTCTTAGCACATTCTGGTCGAGCCTCTGGTCACTGCTAGACACCAAGTTCACCAAATCCACGACCTTCCACCCCCAGACAAATGGCCAAACCGAGGTTGTAAATTGAATGATCGTGCATATCCTATGCATGTATAATTCCAAACACCCTTGCACATGGGATGAGAGTCTTCCCTATGTCTAGCATAGCTACAATCGACCCCTGCATAGCTCAACCAACCACAACCCCTTTCAGGTGGGGTTGGGATTCCAACCATTGGGTCCCATAGATGTTCCACTTCCGCTTGCGGTCACCTCGACCGACTCATCTCCTGATCCAACTGAAGCTAACAAAGCCACCTAGTTCATTGAGCAGATCCAGCACATCCGTCAACAGGTTCATGATATCCTACAGAAGTCCAATGACAAGTACAAGCAACTCCATGATCAACATCGGGTGCCACATAAGTTTTAGGTGGGCAACAAAGTTTGGTTGCACTTGTAGAAAGAACGCCTTACAAGACCCCATCGAAATATTATCCCACTCCATTATGGGTCATACACCATCACCAAGGCTGTGGGGGATAATGATTTTGAGCTCAACATTCCTCCTTTCCTTGGCCTGCACCCAATGTTCAATGTGGACCTCCTTCGGCCTTATTTCCCACCATTATTGGACACCTCAGACATAGCAGAACAATTGACACCGACATATCTCAACCCCAACTACATACAACATGCATCTAGTGATCAGATTGTGGACAAACAGATCAAGGGAAATCAACAACAAAGGATCCAACTTTATCGATTCGTCAAAGCAAGGCAACTCCTGCACCAAGCCAAGTGGCTCACTCGGGGCCAAATTCAGCAGAAATTTCCTCATCTGATGGGGGGAATCAATGCAATGGAGACCATTGCTTCCAAAGGAGGGAGGAATGATCCAAGTGTATATTTCTTCCTTTTCCAGCTGGCTCAAAACAACTTTCTGGCAATTTTGGTAATTTACTATTTTTAGCAGTTTTTCGGGTCCTGAGCTTTTGGAGCTGTTTTGAGGCCCTAAATGACGTTTTTTTGGGTATATTTCGATCGAAAAATTTCATCCAAAAATTTTCATCAACAATTGTAGTCCTCATATAGATATTTCCAACGGGCTATCATACGCCTAAAATAGAGATCGTATGCAAAAGTTACGACCCTGGGAAGTTGATGTACTGACTTACCCAAACGGAGCCCACATGACTTTTGGTGCTTCATCTCCTAGGGTTAGGTTTTTTGATGTCTAGCATCTCTTGTTTATTGTAAAAATACCTTCAGAGCCTCATTGTAATCATATTCTTGCAGATGAGTGCAACCATCACATCTTTTCTCAGAGATGAGCCACCACCATTCCAGGAAGCTTGTTTTCCGCTCCATTTTACAGTTTCATCTTATTTCCTTATTGAATAGAAAATCAGTTTTACTGTATCTCTATTATTTTGTGTTAAGCATCTATTAATAATATGTAGTCATTTCATTCTGCTCATAAAATCTAAATCATTGGTATCAGAGCGGGCTGATCCTTGTCTTAATGCATGTCCCCAACGAGGTCAGAGTACATAGAATTGGGTCTCGATCTTGTTTCTCTTGAGGACCAAAGATCTCGCATGCCAAAGTGACCTCTCATGGTAGGAGAAAAGAAATATGACAGGACAAGAGATCCTTTCAAATTTTTTCTTGAGTAATCCCTCACGCAACAGAGGAATGAGATGATGGATAGTTTCACGCAAATCCTTTAGCGTATACCAATAGATGACGCATATTCTTTGAGCAGAGGCACCGCCCCCTTCAAGGTACAAATAAACTTCGATATTCCTGTATTTGAAGGTCAGATGAAAATGGTGTATAAAAGTGGTTGAATATACTAGAAGGGTATTTTTCTATCCATAACTTTTCGAATAGAGAAAATATTACTTTTGCGCTCCTCAAAGCCGTTACCCATGTCAAAGATTGGTGGGAAACATTCTGTGAGCAAAAGGAAATAGAGGAACCCTCGCTATTTACAGTCACAACCACCCAAGAATTCTTCAGGGATGATATTAAGGAACAATACTACGTTGTTGGAAGTTATGATGACTTGTATACCAAATGGACAACACTACGACAAGAAAGAGACCAAGCAGTGCCAGAGTTCACAAATATCTTCCATACCTTGTGCACCAAGCTGGGTATCAAAGATTCAGAGCGACATCTGGTGCTCAAGTATTGTGGTGCTTTGCATAGATACATTAAGACCAAAATAGAATTTTTGGACATCTCATCCTTGGGAGCGGCCTACCGATATGTCGTCAAAATCGAGCAAAAGATCAAACAAAAGACGCGACAATTTGGGCCCGGGAACCCCTCACAACAAAATCGAGGAAAGTGCGACCCCAACCCACAGAAAAAAGGACAGAGAAAAGATGGGCAGTATCAGGACAACCAATCCAAGACGCAAGAAAAGAAGGACACTGAAAATACAAAGAAAGATATCAGGAAGTGGTGCAACTTCCATAAGAGCCCTTGGCATAACACTATTGACTGCCTCTCAAAGAAGTCGCTGGTGGTCGAAGTGAAAGCTTCTGAATCAGATGCGGGTTCTGACTTTGAGTTAGAACCAAAAAGGGGAATATGGATCATTGACGTGGAACCCAGTGCCATAGTTTCTATCACCAAGCTCCAACATCATGAACTAGATGATCTAGAAGAAGGAGAGTGCCTCTTCCATTCACAAATGTGGGTAAAAGGCACCCCACTGCGCTTCATCATTGATAGCGGTAGCTAGAATATTCTCATCTCAGCAGAGGTTGTCAAGTGGATGGCCCTGTCGACAATGCTACACCCACAACCCTACACCATTGGATGGATCCGCCAAGGAATTGATCTTCGCGTCAACCAACAGTGATGACTATCGTACAACATCAAGGCCTTCAAAGATGAGGTATTGTGCGATGTTGCTCCTCTCAAAGTTTGTGATGTTATTTTGGGCCAACCTTATTTATGGAAACTTCATGTTGTACATGAGTCTAGGCCTCCTAGTGTTATTATTACTTTGAACATGAAATTGTACAGGATACTCGAGGCAGTCCCACCTAGTGCCATTTCCTTGATCTCTGCCAAGCAATGCAGGAAGCTCATCTCTTAGATGGGTAAGTTTGTCTTCTTCATGATTCTCTCTCAGAATGAGTGAAAGATCACAACCACATCTAGGGTCTCTGCAGCCGACCTCTCCACAAAACAAAATCAAGTAGATAAGGTCGTCGAAGAATACTTGGATATCTTCTCCCCACCTATCGGGGTACCTCTGCACTGTCAGGTCAAGCACCCCATCGATATGATCCCCAACGCACTGTTTCCCAATGGGCCAGTCTATCGTTGCTCTATGTCATAGAATGAGGATATCAAGAGACAAATCCAAGAACTTCTCCATAAGGGGCACATCCATCCTAGCTCATCACCCTGTAGGAGCCCAATCGTGCTGGTACAGAAGAAATATGGAACTTGTCGACTCTACATTGATTATCGGGCTCTCAATAAAATCACAGTCATAAACCATCCAATTCCCTGAATCAATGACCTCCTTGATCAATTCACGGGGGTCAAATACTTCAGTAAGTCTGGACACCACCAGGTCCTGATAGAATAGATAGATGTATGGAAGATCACCTTCAAGTCAAAGGAATACATTTTTGAATGGTTGGTCATGCCCTTTGTTTTGACAAATTCTCTAGCCACTTTCATGAGGATGATGGATGATGTCCTATGACCATTCACCAATACTTTTGTAGTGGTGTATCTGGATGACATTCTCATTTACAACAAGTCTTGGGAAGAACACTTGCAACATATTCAATAGGTTTTGCACACCTTGCAGTAGCACAAGCTATACGCCAACTTGGAAAAATGATCGTTTGGCATGGACAGGGTCCATTACCTGGGATACATCATTGATCAACATGGTGTACATGTGGATCCATCCAATATCCAAGTCATCTGTGACTGGTCAACCCCAACCACCATCACTGAGCTTCGGAGCTTCTTGGGCCTTGCCAATTTCTACCACAGGTTTGTGTTGGGATTCTCCCATATTGCATGGGCCCTTAGCCAAATAGCTAGGGTTGGTGGTAAGGAAAAATTTGCATGGGGCTGGTCCCAACAACAAGCATTCGATGATTTGAAGCAATGCTTGTACTTAGCCCCAGTACTTTCACTACCAGACCTACAACAACCCCTTCATAGTGAAACACTATTAGATGTTGTCCGTAAGTATCCTACTTACGACAAAGAAATGTACTCCATTGTGAAATCCTGCCGCCAGTGGAGACATTACATTCTTGGGAATGAGACAGTCATCTACACTGATCATAAGCCACTCCAGTTCATCCAGACACAAGGAAAATTATAGAATGACATACTTACAACAATTCCATCTCAATATCAAGTATAAAACATAAAGCACCAACCGCATCGCTGATTTCCTCAGTAGACCGCCAGTCGTGGAACTCTCCACAGTGCTAGACTTTTACAGCCATGAGACCTCTGGATGGCCCCAACTCTATGAGACAAACCCCAAACTTTGCCACCACCTACCAAATGTGTGGTGAAAACTCAGTTGTTGATAATTTCATCTTCAGGATGGGTTGTTGTGTCATCTAGGCCATATCTACATTCCATCAAGCGAGAGAGAGAAGATGATCTGGGAATCCCACTACAGTCAAGTGGAAAGACACTTCAGCGTCGAAAAGACAGTGGCGATGTTACATAAACATTTCTACTGGATGAAACTTCGATAGGAGGTCAACAAGTATATCAGGTCCTGCACTACCTGCGCTATTGCTAAACTGACCAGTAAGAAAGAAGGCCTGTACACCCCTCTTCCTACTCCTGATAGGCCATGGGAAACTGTCTCAATGGAATACATATCGAGCCTCTCATCCACCAAGCGTGGAAATGACTATATTTTTGTGGTTGTTGATCGCTTTTCTAAGATGGCCATTCTGGTTGCCTACAAGAAGAGCATCACAACATAAGCCATTGCCAAGATCTTATTTGAATGAGTCTGGGTACATTTTGGAATCCCCAAAACCATTGTCTCAGATCGGGACAATTGATTTCTCAAAACATTCTGGTCGAGCCTCTGGTCACTGCTGGACACCAAGCTCACAAAATCCATGACCTTCCACTCCCAGACAGATGGACAAACCAAGGTCATAAATCAAATGATCGTGCATATCATGTGCATGTATAATTCCAAGGACCCTCACACATGGGATGAGAGTCTTCCCTATGTCCAACATAGCTACAACCGAGCCCTGCATAGATCAACCGACCACATCCCCTTTCAGGTGGGGTTGGTATTCCAACCATTGGGTCCCATAGATGTTGCACTTCCCCTTGCGGTCACCTCGACTGAATCATATCCTGCTCCAACTGAAGCTTACAAAGACACCCGATTCATTGATCATGTCCAACACATCCACCAACAGGTTCAATATATCCTACAGAAGTTCAATGACAAGTACAAGCAACACCATGATCAATATCAGGTGCCACATAAGTTTCAGGTGGGAAACACATTTTGATTACACTTGCAGAAAGAACGCCTTACAGGACCCCATCAGAAGCTTCACCCACTATGTTATGGGTCGTACACCATCACCAAGGCTATGGGGGATAATGATTTTGAGTTCAACATTCCTCATTTCCTTGGCTTGCATCTAGTGTTCAACGTGGACCTCCTTCGACCTTATTTCCCACGATTATTGAACACCTCAAACGTAGCAGAACAACTGACACCAACAGAGCTCAACCCTGACTGCATACAACATACATCCAGTGATCATATTGTGGACACAAATATCAAGGGCAGTCGAAAGCAAAGGATCCATCTTTATCGAGTCGTCAAAACAGGACAACTCCTGCACCAAGGCAAGTGGCTCACCCAGGGCCAAATTCAGCAGAAATTTCCTCATCTGATGGGGGAACTCAATGAAATGGAGACCATTTCTTCCTAAGGAGGGATGATTGATCCAGGTGGATATCGGTGTCCACCCAACTTTTCCATCTGGCTCAAAACAACTTTTTGGCAATTTTGGTAATTTACTATTTTTAGCAGTTTTTCGGGTCCTGAATTTTCAGAGCCTTTTTGAGGCCCTAAATGACGTTTTTTTGTGTATCTTCCAATCAAAAAATTCATCATGAAATTTTCATCAGTAGTTGTAGTCCTCGGACAGATATTTCCAACAGGCTATCGTACGCCTAAAATGGAGATCGTATGCAAAAGTTCGACCCTAGGAAGTTGATGTACTGACTTACCCAAACGGGGCCCACATGACTTTTGGTGCTTCATCTCCTAGGGTTAGGTTTTTTGATGTCTAGGGTTTTTGAAACTCCTGTTTATTGTAAAAAGGCCTTTAGAGCCTCATTGTAATC
Organism: Picea engelmannii; assembly: GCA_009831015.1. Classification (NCBI taxonomy): domain Eukaryota; kingdom Viridiplantae; phylum Streptophyta; class Pinopsida; order Pinales; family Pinaceae; genus Picea; species Picea engelmannii. Next base: position 675,585 of record ML779621.1, on the reverse strand, counting down.
ATCTTCTTGTGAATGAGTGCAACCGTCACATCTCTTCTCAGAGATAAGCCACCACCATTCCAACAAGCTTGTTTTCCGCTGCATTTTACAGTTTCATCTTATTTCCTTGTTGAATAGAAAACCAATTTTATTGTATCTCTGTTATTTTGTGTTAAGCATCTATTAATAATATGTAGTCATTTCGTTCTGCTCATAAAATCCGGATCATTGATCCTCTCTATACATACATACTTATACATATATCCTTCAAAGGATGATATAGAAGCCAAGGTCCGACCAAGACCTTAGGAATATTCTTAAACCTTATTTTTTGTTAACAAGATAACTTAAATTTTTGATATCAAGTTGGCATTCCAAGTTAAAATATTCTAAGCCTCTAAAACCTAGAGATATCAAAATTTTGTGGATTCAACCCTTAATGGGGTTTTTGAATCCTTTCCATCTAAAATACTCCTAGGGTTTACACAATTTTAATCCCTTTACCTATGCATCATTCAATGCTCTTATCATATGAGGTGTGTGTGTGTGTGTGTGTGTATGAGTGCCATCCAAGAACTCATACAATTGACCTACAATGAGGTGGAGTAGGGTTATTGTGGCAGGGTGTGAGTTTCCCTACCTCAAGGACTCATAGGTATGCATAACCAACATCCTGTATCTTTAAATCATAATCCATAAAATAAAGAAACTACTTGACAATAGTCCCATAATTACATAGTACTACATAATCAAGAATTCACAAGGGTAAACTTAAAATTTACATAAATTTGATCTTAATAGGAAAACAAACCATGACTTTTTCAACCTAAATTCCCTCTCCACATTCTAAATTCATTTGAATGGATGTCATAGCTTAGATAGAGATTGCAAGTGAATATTCACATACCTATTGCACTAGAAGAAGTTTTATTGGCAGTTAGGAACTAAAAAAAATGTTTATTGTACCTTATCACTTATCAAATAAGGCACCAAGACAAAGCATACAAATTTATAATTACTATATGGTCACACTTTTATTAGTCCAACACAATTCATCACCTAGTTATAGCTTGAGCACTAAATTCACATCGTTCAAAATCAACTTCGAGGAACGAAGTTGATTTTGAACGATGTGAATTTAGTGCTCAAGCTATAACTAGGTGGTGAATTGTGTTGGACTAATAAAAGTGTGACCATATAGTAATTATAAATCTGTATATATGGAATTTCTTTAATATTGTCCAAGACAATTAATATCTAGATGACATGCATATCAAATAAGTCTCCATTAAAATTCTAGGTTGCAATCAATATGGAAATGATACTATCTTGTAAACATGTATTCTAGCTTTCAAACAAGCTATGAAACCATAAATTTTTAACAAATACATGCTGGTGACACATCATACATAATGCCAACATAAACTTGAAATTCAACTTAGATCTATATAAATTTTCAGTATAGAATTATAAGATCTTATCTGCATCCAAAGATGCCAAGAAAATTGACCAAGGCTAAGCGATTTTCCACCCAACCATAGGCATGGATGCACTATGTCTCTCTACATTTTTCCAATCCCTAGCCAAACCATGATACCACAAGGGTGGATATAAGTAACTCTCAACAAATTTTGGGAAATTTGCAAACTCTTCAAGGGAAAGTCTCACAAGAAACTCCTTGTTGATTGTCAGGAACTCTATAAAGTCAAGGAACCTCTCTTGTTGGATCAACACAACACAAGAACGAGTTCCCTTTCGTTGCTTGTCATTTCATTAGGGAAAATATTATTTTCAGTGCCTTCTTGTGACACTATTTTGGTCTATGCTTTTAGTCCCACTCACTAGATTTCAATGGAATTTTCCCACATGATTTAGGGTCCAAACCAAGGAATTTCCAACTAGTATTTCTCACGACTCAACCCAGCTTGTGACCCAGATCTCAGTTCACTGCTCTCAACAAAAAAGGTCCTCTTCTAACCCATTCATATGTGTTTATTTTTATGCACACCCTCTTCTATGTTGTTTGTATGCTCATGCACCCACATGCATGGGTTTTCTCCTGTATCCAATTAATCCCCCTATCTCATGCAATTATCCCCATTCAATGATGGGAATGACTTCTAAGGTCACATGGGAGGTTTCTGAAAGGTGAATTGACCACACCTTTCATTGATCCTTCCAAGGTACTCAACCCATTCCTCTCATAATTGTGGAAGGTGGTCCTTCCACCAATTTCATTCAATGATGGGTTTGTCAAGTCAATCGAGGGAAAATGGAGGATATTTCTGAAAATCAATTTGGCATCAAAAGTACTTTGGAAAAGGTGGCTAGTAATAATTAGGTATTTTGAACCCCTTCTTGGCATAGTCACTATTCCCCACTCATGGTATCATGGTCCCTAATTAGCTGTTGGCATTTTCATTAATTAAAACAAAATGCACATACATTGTTTTTTATTTATCTAGTTCAACTTGGCATGGTAATGGAATATTCATGCTGAAATAAGATGATGCTAAATTTAATAATTATAATTTAAATAGGGGGTCAAAATGGGTATGTTACATATCTTCATATTATATACAAAAATATTACAACAATATCTAGCGGAGGCCTGCCTCTGTAGAAACTAGGACATCCACCATCTTAGTATTATCACAGTTATCCTTGATGTTCATATATAAACATTTAACAACTAATTCAAAAAAGGAAATAAAAGACTGAAATATCATTATATGACTGTTCATAAAACTATTAAGAAAAAAAAGGCAAACTAGATATCAAGTAGTGGATGGAGGAGTGTTTTCCAGCTTATGCAGTTCCATTGGCTCCATAATTTCCTTCTTCTCATCCTATGAAAACCTTGACGACTGTGAGTCTTAATCTAGTATGATGGGATTCTCTTGTGTTCCCTTTGAGCCATATGATACCTCCTTGTGAGTGTGACTTCAACTTCCTTGGTGACCAGTGAGACAAAAATTACAGTTCCAAATACCTCTTTACACACAACCTCAAGCTTTCCTTCAAAAATCCTGATGGTGTGGATGATATCTTGTTGTTATTCCTCGTTGTTTTCCAAAGCCTAGGAAATAAAAGATTTAACTAGCCAGTAGGTCTTTGTAATTTTGGAAAACTTAGTATCACATGTGCGAGAAAATATCAAGTCTTTGATCAATCTCTCTATGTTATAACTCAAAATTCCACTACTATGCATATCTGATGTTGGCTTATTCATTCATATGTCTGCCAACCCTTTTTCATGAAGTTCTTCACAAAAAACAAATTTTTGTATGACATGCATGCCCTGATGCATAGGAAGATCATGTACATATGCTAGCTGCATTCCAAAAATCCTGCGTACATACACTATCTATATAACTAAAAGCACGCATGTACTCTAAAAACTGACAAAAAATACAAAATCCATGCTTTTCGGCGGAGTTTACGGGCTATCTTAGGTTTTTCAACCATATTACCTCTTGTAGCCCTTCTCGAAACGAATTAACCATCATTTTCTCATACAAAATGGGCCCTAGGGGGGGTCATTTGGAGATATCAAACAAGAGGTAAGAGAACTCTACCAAAGTTTTCTCCCTTGTATTCCAAGCCTTCTTGCATTCTGTTCTGAATTTCATCCTCAATATTCCCTTCCATCCATCCTCCTTATACCACCCATCTGTTTCCCCTTATATTGACATGTTGGTGGCAATGATAGTATTGGGAATAGTGCACTTGGAGACAAATTATAGGAATCCAGGCGAGGTTCGTGGAGCAGCACCGAAAAAATTCAGGTTGTAACTTCCAATTTTGTTATTAATAAAAGATAAAACTTCTTGTCCCATATATTTATGTCTATGTGTTTGTGTTTATGAATGTTTTCATGAATAACTAACCCTTTAGATAATCTTGATAATTAAGCATATGCTGTCATAGTTTGTTCTATAACATTGTTTTAAGCCAACTTTGGGAGGAGGCCTACAATCTTGGAACATACAACAACCATAAGGGATCAAAAACAATCGTAACGACTTAAGGTGCACATTTATACCTTCTTTCTCTTACCTTAATTATTGTAAGGTTGTTTTTGGTTTGGGATATAATAGAATCTTTTCTTCCTTTTAAGGTGTCAAGGATTTTCCTAGTCGCTAGACCCAGATTAGGGGGATTTTCCCCATAGCAGAATTAGCAACTCCACTGGGGAATCTCTCTAGGGTATTTTAGGAGATCATTTTTTTGGTGCGAATTCCTATTGTTTTTGTTTCTTTCTAAGTAAGTAAGAGTCTCTTGTCACCTTCTAGGTGTTTCCAGCTTTCCTAATCTAGATGTTCACTTTGAACTTTATCTCCTTTTTGAGTTGGTTCAATAGTATACATGCCCTGTTCTATACCTAGCATGTATACATACTCACCCTGAGTTAACCCAACACACGTACATCTGTAGTATGTCTATGTACAACACACGTACCTTTTCTTTTGAAGAGTTTCAATTTTGTTTTTTCTTCCAAGAAAATTTTGGTCTCTTAGGTCCTCTTGAGTAGTAGAGACCTCTGTTAACTGTTGTTGAAAGAGTTTTTAGGCTTAGATTGTTTATGAAATTGAAAAGAAATCCTCTTGTATAGATTTATTTGTCTTTTTGTGTTTCCAAGAATTTTTGGCTTTAATTTTAAGAAAAATGAGTTGCATTTTAGCATATTTTAAAATCTTTTGTTAGTTTTGCTTTGATTGAAAGAAAATAAAAAAAGAAATACTAGTTTTTATGCTAGTTAGGTCTCTTTCTTTCTTTGCATTTTTTTGCATTGTTATTTGAAAAATAAATTAGCATAGGGTTTTGTTTTATTCTCATCTTTAAATCATTTCAAAAGAAAAATAAGAAAGAAAATCCTTTCATTTTCTTTTTTGTTTCACTCGAAAGTTTCATTGTGCATGGAAAGGAGAAAATATTGCATCTTTAGGTTTGAAGGATTGTTCATGCTTTTTCTTCCTTGAAGCTCTTTTTTATTTGAAGGATTAGTGTAAAGTTTTCTTTGTCAATGTTCTTATAAGTTTAATTTTTGCAAGAGTCTCAAACAACATTAGTTTCACTACTACACCCATGAGTAATCAAGCCACTAAAATTAATGCTTAATGTTAAAATCAATTATACTTTTTCGTTTACATGGTACACCAATTAGACTATACTTTAGGGCCTTGGATTAGGTCTGGAGAGGAAACTCTTCAAGGACACTTAAATAAACTTAAGAGTCTAAGATAAGGAGTATTGAAGTCTTGTGTCATAAAATTTAGCAGGGACCCCCCTCTAACATAGGGGTTAAACATGAGGTCGTGTGAGGAAAGAAAGAGGAGATAGCCCCTCCAAAGAGAGACCAAGCATAGTGGGGATCATATTTGAGGGTCATTCTTGGGATTCTGCTGATTGGATATGACTATGGAGCTTCATGGACCTCAAATTTTGGGATCCTTAGTTGTATCCCAGACCATTTAATTTTGACACCCTTGAAAGGCTTCGGACATAGTTATCCTACCTATATGATCTTGCTGACTATTGACTATACCTGCCTGGTGACTCAGTGTGAGTTGGAAACTTAGTTTCCTTTTTATATGTACTTACACATGTGTCTGCAGGGGAATACTGCGATACCTAGGACAGACGTCGGACCATGCTTCACAGAGTATACTCGGAGGGTGTTTCCGTGTTCGAGTTACACTTGCACCGGTAAGTTTCTCTAGTGTTAATTGGCGTAACTGTTCTTCTTACCTTTTGCTTGATTATCTTTAGGGAATTTTTAGTGGTGTGATCTGTGCTCCTTAGTTTTCATAGCAAGTTAGTCAGTCATTGATTTGGGTCTCTAACCCAAGCTAGTAGACCACCCACTTCACTGATCATGAGGAATTTTGGGTCTTCCTCTTAGAAATGTGGAGCCAACTCCTTATAGGCATACATTTATATGCCACTAATTTACCAGAGTCAATGTGTGAGACTTTCCTGCAAGGGAAGAAGTTGAGTCATGGATGATTTTAAGGATGGAAATTTATTTTAAAATGTAGAAACCTTGGCGAATCTTACTAATCCTTCATATGTCAACTATCAATGTTTGGCGATATTTTTTTAAAAATATTCAAATTTCTAAGTATTTTATATAGTTTTTATAAAATTTTGGCAATTTTTAAAGTAAAATAATTATATCCTATATAAGTTGGGCGAATCATTTTTAAAATAGGGAATCTTGTTTTTGGAAAAACCATGGAAAATTAGCTCATGAGCGAAATTTAGCCCCTAAAATCATCCCTAGGAAGAACCTGTGCATAATATATTTATGGCCAAATTTACTGACGATACCAACTAAGAAACCCCTTCGCAAGGGGAGTCTTTTTCTTTTCCTTTCTTTGGAAATGTTGGTGTCCCTTTGATGGCCACTTTGTACATTCCTGGGTTGAATCTGGGGCTACCAGTTTGGTTGGGTACCATTCCAAATGTCCTGAATGCTATTGACATTTCTTAATTAACAACCTTATTTCATGGGCATCATGTTTGATGTAGGAGCATCGCGACTACTAAAGAAAGCATGGAGCCAACGCATGTGTTTTTAAACACATGACATATAAGCTTGATAACTTTTGAATTTTCATTAAAGATGAAGCGCCATATCCTTCAAGGAAACATTTATGAAGGAGCGTCTGTTGTATTGTATCAGACCTTGAGCCTTACGCTCTTGTCTGAAGTAGATAGGAGGCATTTACTTTAGTTAATGCAGGTAGATAGGAATTTTAATTCTAGAATAGACAGTTTAGAGTTCGAGAGGGAAAACGGATATAGACACCCTCCTTTGTACATTGTAAGAGGATCAATTATTTAGGAGGAAGAAGAGAAGAGAAAGAAGAGAAAATTGTGAAGAACACCCATGTACAGACCTTTGGATTAATAGAAGAAAGTTCTGATTCAAATTCATGGCTGGTGTTGTTTCTCTGTGTATATTTTTCATGTGCTTATGAATGTTTGTTTTCTGGTTATGCATTTGCTTCGTATATGCTGTGCATGAGACTTCATGTTTCAACCTGAAGTATGAGAAGGGAGAGAATGAGTTTCAATTGTTTCTCTATCTGAGCCAGGAGATTCCTGCAAGGTGTGCAGTGGAATTCATCTGCAAGGGAGTGTGTTGATGAGGGCTTAGATAGTTTAACACTTGTTCTCATTCACCTAGAAGTGGAAGAGGGTTTCCGAAGCTGTGCAAGGAGTGCGCAGGCTGAAGAAGAAGTCTCAGTTGGAAATCTGAGCAAAGGAAGTTGAAGACTGCTGCTGCAGGAAGTGCACAGAGTTTGAAGGATTCAACACTTGAGAAGTTGTTGAACGTCGAGCATAAGGAGTGCGCATAAGTTCCTCTGAAGGAGTCAGAGTAGAAAAGCTCAGGAGGTATAGTACCTTCAAGGTATCATTGAAAGGGGAACACAGGAGGTTTTATTGAAGAAGGGTCAAGCCGAATTTATAGGTGCAGTCTTGAAGAGTAAGTCTGAGAAGGAACACTTAGCCTTCTCCAGGAATCCTCAAGGAAGAGGAATCGACGGCCAGGATTCACAGAGGAGATTGACGAAGTCTCGTTAGCCATCAGATCTCGGGGAAGTTGCACAGGATTTAAGCCTAGCGAACAAGAGAAGGAGTCAGGGAGTCATCGGGACTTGACTCATCGAAAGATCGGGGTTTCTGCAGTCACGAAACTCTCGTAGAAAGGAATCGCGATCCGCGAATTCCCGGAAGGATCTCACCCGTTGATCACAACAGGGACACGTGGCCAGAGATCCCAAGGATCGTGAAATTGGAGATCGGGGATTCCGGAGATGGGGAATTTGTATGTTGACATCATGATTTGCGATTTCCTGACACGATAGGAGTCGTTGATCTGCGGGACGCGTGTCCAAGGATCGGGAAAAGTCGGTATTCGGCGTTTCGGGATTTCCGTAGGCAAGGAAATCGTCGCAATAGAAATTGCGAGTCTGCGATACCTGATTGAGCGTTGAGGAGACAGTGACATGGAGGAGAGAGAGCTCTCATGTGTATAGGGGTTCGACATATCGTGAGCTTGGAGGTTCGTGAATTGGAGCCACAAAGATTTACGTCAAAGTTTATGAGGTCGCGAGAGGCGATATCTCAACAATGGTCAGGATTCGCGTGTGGGCCACAGAGCGCAATAAAGAAGGACAGGTGGCATCGAAAGTCGGGGATCGGAGATCCCAAAGGCGTGAGTTCCGCGCATTTCGATTTCGCGAAGCCCAAATTTTTGATAGGGAACGGGTCGTGGTCTCGTGGACAGGTAAGTCACGCGAGAAAAGAGTAGCCGGAGGGGCTAAGGCTGTAGCAAGATTGTCGTCGCGGATCGGGAATCGGGGATTCACGAGGTGAGTAAATTGTGATCTTGTATGTACCGATTTCCTGATGGAACAATCCCCGACAATAGGAAAGGAGCACGGCCGAATATTCATCGGGTTTCGGGGATTTGAGACCCGAGTGCAGGACTCACAATCTTGCGAGGTACGATTCTCCGATAAACAAAAGGAGATCGTCAGGAAAGCATTCCGTGGGTGCAGAAAAATCCCGATAAGGGGTTTGAGGATAACTTTAGCTCTTCGGGCCAGAGAAGAAGAAGGTCCTGGTGGTAGCAGGCGTGCCCGGGTGGCGCGAGCTATGTCAGAGTGGTATCAGAGCAAGTTTCTTGTCTGTATATTTCAGGCAAGAGGAAGAAAAAGAGAAGGAGCTTCTTGATACATATCAGAGCGAGAAAATCTCTCTGTTTTCTGTAGCAGAGGAGGAAGGGAAAATTCACCATGCCGCCGAGAAGAGAGAGACAGTCACCTGAACCCGAGGATAGGGAGGTGAGAAGAAGGGGCAGACCAGTAGCTAATCCTGAAATGGAGAGGCAGATACGAGATCTTCGAGCGAGGATGGAAGATATGGAGGCAACGCAAAGACGCACAGCTAGTGCGCGAGATTTGAGTGACTCCAAAGGAGAAGTTGAAGCCGAGGCACAAGAAGAAGTTGCAGTCAAAGATGAAGCCAATGAGCGGTTGATTAAAGCCATTGCCAGGATGAGTTCAAAGACAAAAATGGACATTCCAACTTATGAAGGTAATTTGGATGCAGAAGAGCTTCTGGATTGGATTAGATCTCTTGACACCTACTTCGATTATGAAGACATCGAAGAGGATAAAAAAGGTAAGGCATGCTGTCATGAAATTGAAGGGACATGCAGCATTATGGTGGGACGAGCTTCAGGCGGACAGACGTTCCAAAGGCAAGCAAAAGATTAAAAGCTAGGATCGAATGATTGCGAAGATGAAGGCAAAGTTCATCCCAAGGGACTATCAGATCACACTGTTCAGGGGAATGCAGAACCTGAGATAGAAGTTGATGACGGTGAAGGAGTATACCGAAGAATTTTACAAGCTCAATATCAAAGCAGGTCATCGGGAGAGTGATGATGAAAAGGTTGCCAGGTATATGAATGGCTTAAGATACGATATCCAGGATGAGATGAGTATGACGACCATAAGAACAGTAGAGGATGCGTATCAGATGGCTTTGAAAGCTGAGGAAAAGCTAAGTCGTAAGCTAGGACAGCGAGGTAGAGGCAGAAGTCAGCCCAAGGGTAAATCAGTTGCCCAAGATAAATTCCAGAAGTCCAAGGACGACTGGAGGAAGCCTCAGGCAAGAACAGAAAGAGGCAGAATCTCACAGCGAGGCCAACACGTTGAACAACGAGGGCAGCACACTGAACAGGGCGAAGGATATGCAGACGCCAATACAATTCCTCGTACCAGAGGTAGAGGAAGAGGCCGAGGTGGAGTAATCACATGCTACACATGTGGGAATAATGGGCACAAGGCAGTTGATTGTCCAGATAGGAAGAAAGATGGAGGAGAAGCTCACATCGCCGAGGCATAGAGGCGAGCTGCTGAAGCAGAAGATGTAGAAGACGGAAGGTCGTTGATGATGCGTAAAGTTATCTTAACACCCAAGAAGGAGGTGGAGGACACAACTCAAAGAAGAAGACTTTTCAGAACTACATGCAAGACCAAAGACAGGAAATGCAAAGTTATCGTGGACAACGGTAGCACCGATAATCTCGTTTCGACCGAGATGGTGGAGAAATTAGAGCTGGAGACGATTGATCACATGAGTCCATACAAAGTTTCATGGCTACAGAAGGGACATCAGGTGAGTGTCACTAAATAGTGCTTAGTTGACATTAAAATAGGAGGATATAATGACAAGATTTTATGTGATGTCATTCCTATGGATGTTTGCCATTTACTACTGGGAAGACCATGGCAATATGATAGAAACGTAATTCATAATGGGAAAATGAATACGTATACCCTGGAGAAGAATGGGAGAACACATATGTTACTTCCAATAAAAGATAAGGAGGTGAAACTAGAAGTGAACAACATGGTACTTCTCATGAGTGGGAAGGAGCTTCTTACCGAAGTTAAGAAGAAAGAAGATCCACAATTTTTTGTGGTCAGAAAACCCAAAATCATTTTGACTAGCACGAGAGTGGACGATTTGCCGGAAGAAATTCAGGAACTACTTGAAGAGTTTGCTGATATCATGGTAGACGAACTACCTCATTTGTTGCCGCCAATGAGGAGCGTAAGTCACCACATAGACCTTGTACCGGGAGCTAGTTTTCCAAATAAAGTTGCGTACAGGTTGACGCCTCAGGAAAACGAGGAGGTTAGGAAGCAGGTCCAGGAGTTATTGGACAAGGGATTGGTCAGGGAAATTTTGAGTCCGTGTGCCGTTCCAACGGTACTCATCCCAAAGAAGGATGGAGGCTGGAGAATGTGCACCAATTCCAGAGCCATTAACAAGATCACCATCAGGTATAGGTTCCCATTGCCAAGAATGGATGACTTGATGGACTGTTTAAGTGGAGCCAATTTTTTTCAAAGGTCGATTTGAAAAGCGGATACCATCAAATTCGCATGAGGGAAGGCGATGAATGGAAGACAGCCTTCAAAACCAACGAAGGGTTGTACGAATGGCTAGTCATGCCGTTTGGCTTGACAAATGCGCCAAGTACATTCATGAGGTTAATGAACGAAGTGCTGAAAGAATTCATAGGTAAGTTTGTCATTGTTTATCTAGATGACATATTGATTTTCAGCAAAACTAAGGTGGAACATCTGAAGCATTTAGCTACAGTAATGAGGAAGCTACAGCAAGAGAAGTTGTTGGTCAATATGAGGAAATCTTCATTTATGAAGACATAACTCATTTACTTGGGGTTTGTCATATCGGAAAATGAATTGAAGATGGATCCAAGTAAAGTGGAGGTAATTAAGAATTGGCCATCACCAAGAAATGTTTTCGAGGTGAGGAGTTTCCATGGACTGGCTAGTTTCTACCGAAAATTCATCAGGAATTTCAGTGGAATTAGCGCAGCAATGATGGACACAGTCAGGAAAAGACATAAATCTTTTCATTGGACTGAAGAGGCTGAGAAAAGCTTCAATCTGTTGAAGCGTATGATCACAGAGAAACCGGTGTTGGTGTTGTCGGCTTTCCGAAAGACATTCCAGGTGAAATGTTATGCAAGTGGCTTTACCATAGGAGCGGTCTTGAGTCAGGATGACAGACCAATTGCTTATTTTAGTGAGATGATGAATGAGGCAAAGGAAAAATACTCCACATATGATAAATAATTTTATACCATCATACATGCATTGAAAAAATGGAGACACTATTTGATTCCAAGGGAATTCATTTTATATAGTGATAATCATGCATTGCAATATGTAACTCAACAGGAGAAATTAAATCAGAGGCATGTTAAATCGGTAGAATACATGCAAAATTTTACATTTGTTATCAAACATATTTCAGGTACTTCTAACAAAGTGGCTGATGCTTTGAGCAGGAAATGTTTGCTGTTTCAGGAGTTCAGAGTCAAGACTTTAGGCTTTGATGATCTCAGGGAGATGTACGCAGGTGATGCAGATTTTGCAGAGGCGTATGGAGCAGCTGAGAACCCAGTTCTCAGAGACAGAAGTCAGTGGATAGATTACATGATCCAAGATGGATTGTTGTTTAGAGGAAATCAATTGTGTATTCAAAATTTCTCTGTGAGGGAGAACTTGTTGAAAGAAAAGCACAGCGGAGGCTTAGCAGGGCACTTTGGCCATGACAAAACATTCGAGAAGCTGAGCGAGTCATACTTTTGGCCGGGGATGCTGTCAGAAGTTAAAAGGTTTGATGACAGATGTAGAATTTTCCAACATTATAAGGGTAGAAAGCAGAATGCAGGTCTTTATCATCCATTTCCCATACCAGAAAGGCCATGGGAGGTGATCAACATGGATTTTGTACTAGGATTGTCGAGGATGCAAAGAGCACATGATTCCATCTTTGTGGTAGTTGATAGGTTTTCAAAGATGGCACATTTTATTCCGTGCCAGAAGACCAGCGATGCGACTCACATCGCGAATTTATTTTTCAAGGAGGTTGTTAGACTTCATGGACTGCCGAAAAGCATAATTTCAGACAGGGATACCAAATTCATTGGACATTTCTGGAGGACACTCTGGAAGAAGATGGGAACTAACTTAATGTTCAGTTCTACCTATCATCCACAGAAAGATGGGCAGACATAAGTGGTCAACAGAAGTCTAGGGGACTTGCTGAGGAGCTTAGTGACGGAGCACCACAGTAGCTGGGATAGCGTATTTCCACAGGCAGAATTCGCCTATAATGATTCGGTGAATCGAAGCACAGGAAAAAGTCCGTTGGAGATAGTATACGGTAGAAATCCTAAAGGTGTTTCGGAGCTGAGGGATTCGGATCAAATAATGACTCAGAGTGCAAGCGCTGAAGAATTCGCTGAGGTGATGAGGGAACTTCACAACAGGGTGAAGCAACGACTAATAGAATCGAACCAGGAGTACAAGCGCAGAGCAGATCGGCATCAGAGACAACTTCAATTTTACGTTGGCGATCTGGTTCTGGCACATCTGAGGAAAGAAAGGTTCCCAAGGGGAACATACAATAAGATGAAAATGAAGAAAATTGGGCCATGCAGAGTCCTAAAGAAATTGGGAGACAATGCTTAAGAGATTGAATTGCCGGACGAGATCGGAATATCTCCGACATTCAATGTATCGGACTTATATCCATATAAGTTTGAGGAGGAAGGAGATGGGAATGATGGACAACCAGGAATCCATTGGCAGAAGCAGATGCCGATTGCAGAGAAGCCACAGATGGAGCGTATACTTGATAAAAGGGTGAGCAAAAAGACCAGGCGGAAGCAGTATTTGGAGTATCTGGTCAAATGGAAAAACCATCTAGTGGAAGATGCCAGCTGGGAGACAAAAGCAGTGATGCAAAAGCATGGATAGACCGTGTAGGAGCTCATGGACATGAGCCCATGAAAGTTTTCAAGCAGGGGAGTATGATGCAGGAGCATCGCGACTACTAAAGCAAGCGTGGAGCCAACACATGTGTTTTTAAACACATGACATATAAGCTTGATAACTTTTGAATTTTCATTAAATATGAAGCGCCATATCCTTCAAGGAAACATTTATGAAGGAGCGCTTGTTGTATTGTATCAGACCTTGAGCCTTACGCTCTTGTCTGAAGTAGATAGGAGGCATTTACTTTAGTTAATGCAGGTAGATAGGAATTTTAATTCCAGAATAGACAGTTTAGAGTTCTAGAGGGAAAATGGATATAGACACCCTCCTTTGTACATTGTAAGAGGATCAATTATTCAGGAGCAAGAAGAGAAGAGCAAGCAGAGAAAATTGTGAAGAACACCCATGTACAGACCTTTGGATTAATAGAAGAAAGTTCTGATTCAAATTCATGGCTGGTGTTGTTTCTCTGTGTATATTGTTCATGTGCTTATGAATGTTTGTTTTCTGGTTATGCATTTGCTTCGTATATGCTGTGCATGAGACTTCATGTTTCAACCTGAAGTCTGAGAAGGGAGAGAATGAGTTTCAATTGTTTCTCTATCTGAGCTAGGAGATTCCTGCAAGGTGTGCAGTGGAATTCATCTGCAAGGGAGTGCGTTGATGAGGGCTTAGATAGTTTAACACTTGTTCTCATTCACCCAGAAGTGGAAGAGGGTTGCCAAAGCCATGCAAGGAGTGTGAAGGCTGAAGAAGAAGTCTCAATTGGAAATCTGAGCAAAGGAAGTTGAAGACTGCTGCTGCAGGAAGTGCACAAAGTCTGAAGGATTCAACACTTGAGAAGTTGTTGAACGTCGAGCGCAAGGAGTGCACATAAGTTCCTCTGAAGGAGTCAGAGTAGAAAATCTCAGGAGGTATAGTACCTTCAAGGTATCATTGAAAGGGGAACCTAGGAGGTTTTAATGAAGAAGGGTCAAGCCGAATTTATAGGTGCAGTCTTGAAGAGTAAGTCTGAGAAGGAACACTTAGCCTTCTCCAGGAATCCTCAAGGAAGAGGAATCGGCGGCCAAGATTCACAGAGGAGATTGACGAAGTCCCGTCATCCGTCAGATCGCGGGGAATTTGCATAGGATTTAAGCCTAGCGAATAAGAGAAGGAGTCAGGGAGTCATCGGGACTTGACTCATCGGAAGATCGGGGTTTCTGCGGTCGTGAAACTCTCGTAGAAAGGAATCGCGATCCGCAAATTCCCGGAAGGATCTCACCCGTTGATCACAACAGGGACACGTGGCCAGAGATCCCAAGGATTGTGAAATCGGAGATCGGGGATTCCGGAGACGGGGACTTTGTATGTTGACATCGCGATTTTCGATATCCTGACACGATAGGAGTCGTTGATCTGCGGGACGCGTGTCCAAGGATCGGGAAAAGTCGGTATTCGACGCTTCGGGATTTTCGTAGGCAAGGAAATCGTCGCAATAGAAATTCCGAGTCCACGATACCCGATTGAGCGTTGAGGAGACAGTGACGTGGAGGAGAGAGATCTCTCACGTGCATAGGGGTTCGGCATATCATGAGCTCGGAGGTTTGCGAATTGGAGCCACAAATATTTACGTCAAAGTTTACGAGGTCGCGAGAGGTGATATCTCGGCAACGTTCAGGATTCACGCGTGGGCCACAGAGTGCAATAAAGAAGGACAGGTGGCATCAGAAGTCGGGGATCAGAGATCCCAAAGGCGTGAGTTCCGCGCATTTTGATTTCGTGAAGCCCAAATTTCCGATAGGGAACGGGTCATGGTCTCGTGGACGGGTAAGTCATGCGGGAAAAGAGTAGCCGGAGGGGCTAAGGCTGTAGCAATAGTGTCGTCGCGGATCGGGAATCGGGGATTCATGAGGTGAGTAAATTGTGATCTCGTATGTACCGATTTCCCGATGGAACAATCCCCGACAATAGGAAAGGAGCACGACCGAATATTCATCGGGTTTCGGGGATTTGAGACCCGAGTGCAGGACTCACAATCTTGCGAGGTCCGATTCTCCGATAAACAAAAGGAGATCGTCAGGAAAGCATTTTGTGGGTGTGGAGAAATTCCGATAAGGGGTTTGAGGATCACTTTAGGTCTTCGGGCCAGAGAAGAAGAAGGTCCTGGTGGTAGCAGGCGTGCCCAGGTGGCGCGAGCTGCGTCAATGTTGATGTTCCTTCGTCAACAAAGTCTTCTCCTCCTCCTTCTTTCTCTGGTGAAAGTATAGATACTAGTAACTGGAAGTATAAATGAAATAGAAAGATGAAGAATAGGAATAAGATATCACCAACCTCTGCGAGTCATGCTGGAGATAGGTCATAAACCTATGCAAGTCATGTTGAAGACTAGCACCCATCCTTTGCAAGTCATATTGGGGGAAAGCACCCAACCTCTGTAAGTCATGATGGGGGAAAAAGTCTAGTAACTACTAGTCATATTGGAAATAGGTCTGCAACCTCTATGATTCACGTTATTGACCAATCACCAACCTCTTCAAATCATGTTGGAGATGTGAAACCAACCACTGCAATTCATGATGGAGGCATGAACCTAGTCCCTACGAATCATATAAGAATTCAACAACTAATCTTTGCTAGGCATGTTGGAGAATTGTCAACAACCTTTGCGAGTCATGTTGAGGACAAGCAACTAGCCACTGCTAGTCATGCTGGGGGAATTGATTCTGCTGAGAAACCTAGATGAATAGGATGTAATCCTAAGTTCCCTTGTAATATTTGCAAGGGAGATCACGTTACTCATCTGTGCCCTGGCATTCCAGAGGCATGAAGGTTATGGTCCATGTCTGCAATCTCTTTTGATTCTAAGTCTTCTTTGGTTTCCCAACAATCTATTCATCCTTTGGTTGATGAAGTGGTCGTGACGATGCAATCTTCAGCCAATCCCACTCCTTTTTTGGGGGGTGATGCGCCTTTAGACCATGTTGTATCAAAACCTACTCGGATAGTGGTTGAGGAAGTGGTTGTGCCGATGCAATATTCGACCAATCCCACTCCTCTTTTGGGGGTTGATGTGCCTTTATACCATGTTGTCTCATACCCTATTCATTTAGTGGTTGAGTAAGTGGTCGTGCCGATGAAATATTTAACCGATCCCACTCCTCTTTTGGGTGGTGATGCGCCTTCATACCATGGTGTCTCACAACCTATTCAACCAGTGGTTGAGGAAGTGGTCGTGTCGATGCAATCTTTGATTGATCCCACTCCTATTTTGGGGGGTGATGTTCCTTCAGACCATGTTTTCTCAGAGCCTTTTCATCTAGTGTTTGAGGAAGTGGTCATGCCGATGCAATCTTCGGCCGATCCCACTCTTGTCTTGGAGAGTGTCGATTCTACCAAAGAGGTCATGCTGATGTAATCTTCGGCTAATCCCACTCTTCCATTGGAGAGTATCGAATCTACCAAAGTGGTCATGCAAATGCAATATTTGCCTGATCCCACTCTTCTGATGGGGAGTTATGTGTCTATCGACTATGTTTTTAAGATTTCTAGTTCAATACTTTCAGAACAAGGAGGCATTTTTCTCACTTAGAGCACACCCCCTCCAAGTCATAGGATGGTTTCCTTTGATTAGAATGACCTTGTTGAGCCTCTCCTTGCTTCTTCTACACCCTTTCAAATAAGGGTTGAAGTTAATTCAATTTTTTTTTACCAATGTGTTGTAGATGAAGGAGCCTCTGCAAGTATTTTAGCCTCCTTGGCTTGGCAAGATTTGGGTTCTCTCAAGCTTTTGTCTGCATCACATGAGCTATTGGATTTTAACAAATGTCCTAGTGAGTATTTGGGGATTCTTCGTAAGTTTCCTATGTCATTAGGTGGGGAGACTATCCTTGTCGATGTTATAGTGGTGCAAGTCTTGTTAGATTTCAATATGATTCTGGGGCGTGATTATGTATATGCTATGAACGTCGTGGTGTCTACGCTCTTCTGGGTGATGCATTTCCCTCACAATGGAAGCATTGTCACTATCGACCAGTTGGAATATGACAATCACCATCCTAATTTGGCGTTAATTCAAGCTGACCCTTTATATGTTCCTAGTATTTGTGTAGACTCTACCCCGCCACGGGTAAATTATGTGGCATCTTATCCTCGGTGTTCAATTTATCCTGAGCAAGAACTTGTTCACTCATGTTTTCCTTCTCGAGACTTGGTCTCAACAATTGATCCATTGGTTTATGCAATGGGGGAATGGGAGCCCTTGCTTCTCCCTCTTGGTCCAAGTGATCTCGAGTTTCCTTTTGAGTCTGATCTCACTATTTGTAGATATTCAAGCCTTTGTGCTTGTGATTCTTTGCTGATAGAATCTACCAACCCTGACCAGAACCATCATCGTCATATGAAATATGGTCAGTTTGCTTCTCCCTTTGGGACTGTCGATCCTCCTCGTTCGCATTGTTTCTCAAATATTGAATTTCCTTTAGATGAGGTTATCCTTGAAGCTATGACTACAGTTTCTATACCATGAGAATACTTACACTATGGTTTTTGTTTTCTTCCCTTTTGGGAGGTTTTCCAGGTTGAATACCGAAGATAATCTTGGTTAGAGCCTACCGACAAGCTCTACTTGAACCAATACTATGCTTGAGCAGTAAGGTTGTGCAGTTCCTTATAACATATTGTGCAATCCAGGTTTGTTATTTTCAATTTATGTGTTCAATAACACCTCTTATTTTTTGAAGTTTCTATCTATATTGGATTTATTAACTTCTGCATGAGTGTTATTGACCTTATATGTAGGATCTTGGAGATGTTTTTTCTTTGAAATTTGTTCATCGTATCGATCCATTCTAATAGGTGTTGACCTCTAAACTGGCATATAGGTTATATTTTTCCCTACTTTCATTTTTTGCATTATGTATTTCCTGGTTCATTTGGCCTTAGGATCGACCCCACTGAATTGTGACACTAACCTTCCTTGTTGATAAGTGTATCGTACTTTATGTGGTAGAGCCTTCCTTCCATGGGCATCCTAGTTAGAGCCTCATTTTCCATTTGGTGCCCATGCCGAAGTACTTCATAGGCATGAGAGTCCCTTCTAGTCCCACCATGGTTTTGTGTTGAAGCCTCATCCTTCTTCTTCATCTTTTTTCTGGCCTTTACCAATTGGGACTCCCTATGAGCATGGTTTGTTGTCTTTCAAGCTCACTTAAAATTTGAAAGCGACATCTAACGAGAAATTATTTATCCTTTTCAGCCTCGTTTAGATTACTTAAGAAAAGGAGCCCTCCTGGAGTCTTCTTTAATCCCTTTTCAGACTCTCTAAAATTGAAATTTGAAGGCACATATGTACGACGATAGTTTACCCCTTTTTCGGTCTAGATGGCTAATTTTACGAGAAAGGTATGCCCTAGGAGCTACGGTTTTCTATGAGAGTATTCTCAGGCGTAAGTTTAACCCTTTTTGAGGCTTGAGGGACTAAATTTGCGAAAAGGGCCATTCTCCCCAGTTTTGGTTTATCACTTTTTCGGGATTTGGAGATTATTTGCGAAAAAGGAAACCCATCAGAGTCTTCTTTAAGCCATTTTCAGACTCCCTAAACAAGAAAATATCACTGAGTGACCTTGTTCCTTTCACACCCATTAATTGGTCTAGAAGTAATATTTATTTGGCATAAGTTTAACCCTTTTTCCGACCAATAGATTACCCAGGAAAAAGGTATGCCTTGGGAGACATGTCTCGCTAGGAGAGTTATCTTAAGTTATGTTTTATAATTTTTCGGGCTCAGGGGACTAAATTACAAAAAATGATGAGTGAGTTCATAGTTAATCTCTTTTCAGACTCATCTAAATTGAAAAGATATCCAATTCATATTGTCTCTATCACACTCATGAAAATGGTTTTGAAGAAACGTCCTTTTGGTATAAGTTTAACCCTTTTCCGGATCGATTGGACTAAGTAAAAAAAATGAATACTTTGTCCCTAGTGACCAAAAGAGTTCTCCTTGGTATGTTTTTATCCTTTTTCGGGCCCTGCATACTAAACTTATGAAAAATATCATCTTGGAGTCTTCTTTTTGTGTTTTTCAGACTCTCTAAAAGTGAAAAATTGTTGAGATTACCTTTTCTAGGCTTGTAAAACTTTACATGGAAGGATTCTCGTTGTGTCATGCCGTAATCACATTGCGTGTCTCATCCTTGTGTATTTGGTCTAATGCCATTTTCATGTTGCTATTATTGAACCTTTAAAGAATTCCTTAGGTGCAAGCCTTGTAGCATTTTTTCCCTTGCGATCTCACACCTTGACCCATGGAGGAATTCTCCCGAGTTTCCTTATCTTGCACATGTATCCTTGCACTGAGCATCATTATGTTCCATGCACTTGGAACCAATTTTCTTTCCTACAACACTCATTCCTCCTTTGTAACGTAGCATTCTTTTATTCTTTTTCAAGCTCGTTAAATACGTGAAAAAGACAAAAAAATCAAATATTCCAAAAAGAGGGGACGAGGAAACATTATCTTTTGTTGGTATCAATCTATTCACCCTTGGACAAAGAACATCCTTCCATTTGTTTTGTAAGCATTGGGATGTAGTATGGCCTTAGGAAGTTGTTCTCGTTACATAGATCTATGTCCTCCTTCATTTGGTTACTCTTCCAAACACATGGGAAGTTTGTGGTGCCTCCTGTGCCACATACTTATGTCAATAACATGTTTCCTGAGTCTTTTCATATATCGTGCTCCTGTCCAAGGAGGATTATTGTAACCTGAGTCAACCATTCTATGACAAGTATTTTGACCTTCATGAGTCGGCCATCTCGAGAGTCTTGTCAAGTTCACATCCAAAATCAATGAAGTTTGGTTCCTGATGATCCAGGTCCTCCAGTATTTCCACAACGATATGTCGAAGACCTTAGAGTAGTGATTATTACACTCCTATTATACTCCTACTTGAGTTTTGAAGATATTGAAGCTATTGATCGAGTTTTGAGGCTATGAACTCCAACCACATGCATTGATGCCTCCTGGAGATTTCTATGACTTTGTATATCTTTCGATGATTTTGAGATGTAGATCTGTTGTGTATTATTCACGACTACAATTTGTTTTGGAATAAACATTGGTCATGTAGCCATGATTACTATATATATGACATGGATTTGTAGTGTAATTGATTGGAAGCCATGCTTAGTTTGTCCCGAGCATGGGAATGCCCGCCTCGGTGATTATTATTATCTTATTGCAAATGGCGCGCTCACGAATACTCTCTTGGGTTTACTCAACTCCAATGATTTACTACTTTATTAAATATGTTGTAATGTATTTCGGCCATCAATTTCTCTTCTGACCTCACACATTAGAGGGCATATGTTATAACTCAAAATGCCACTACTATGAATATTTGATGTTGGCCTACTCATTCATACATCTGCCAACCATTTTTTATGGAGTTGTTCTCAATTTTTTTTTGTATGGAATACGTTCCTTGATGCATAGGTAGAGCGTGTACATACACTAGATGCATTCCTAAAAGCCCGTGTAGATATGCTAGATTTATAACTAAAATCACATGTCTACTCTAAAAAGTGACAAAACAATATAAAATCTGCACGTTCTGGTGGATTTTACGAGCTATATTAGGTTTTTCAACCATCTTACCTCCTGTATCCCTTGTAGAAATGAATTAACCATCATTTTCTCATATAAAAAGGGCCCTAGGGGGGTCATTTGGAGATATCAAACAAGAGGTAAGAGAATTCTAACAAAATTTTCTCCCTTGTATTCCAAGCCTTCTTGCATTCTGTTATGAGTTTCATCCTTAGAATTCCCTTCCATCCATATTTCTTATACCATCCATCATTTCCCCATTATATTGGCATATTGATGGTGAGGATAGTATTGAGAATAATGCACTTGGAGACAAAGTAGAGGAACCCAGGCGAGGTTCGTGGAGCGACGCCAACAAAATTCAGGCTGCAACTTCCAATTTTGATATTAATAAAAGAGAAAACTTCTTGTCCCATATATTTATGTCTATGTGTTTGCATTTATGAATGTTTTCATGAATAACTAACCCTTTAGATAATATTGGTAATTAAGCATATGCTGTCATAGTTTGTTCTATAATGTTGTTTTAAGCCAACTTTGGGAGGATGCCTACAATATTGGAATGGATAACAACCGGAAGAGATCGACAACAATCGTAAGGAATTAAGGTACACATTTCTACCTTCTTTGTCTTCAATTCAGTTTTTGTCTCTTCTTTTTCACCATGTCTTCCATCCCCTCTATTTCCATTTTGGTTGACTCGGAACACCTTTCATGAAAGAGTCACTCAACTATAATGGCACCCTTCTCATATATGGAGATGTGTTTGGGATTCCCTAAGATTGACACCCTAAGGGAGAAATCCATGGGTTTTTTTCCTCTCCCACCCCTAGACCCAACAACATTACATTTTGTCATGGTGGGAACACACAGACTTAAGGAAAGGTCCCACCCACACTTGGACTACACGAAAGGTAAATATTATGTATATGGAGAGATATGTGACCAACTTATA
This sequence comes from Picea engelmannii, assembly GCA_009831015.1. NCBI lineage: Eukaryota > Viridiplantae > Streptophyta > Pinopsida > Pinales > Pinaceae > Picea > Picea engelmannii. The sequence continues at coordinate 653,660 of ML779621.1, read as the reverse complement.
ACCCCATTGATAGACACTTGAGACTCAAAATACCCCCTAGAAATAAATAGGTTCTCGGTTGACCCCCTCAGAGAAGAAAACCGACAAGCTTCCCCATCCGAAACCAAAAACTAGACACAAAAATTTACATAGAAAAACCACAGAAAGGGAAGAGTGTTAATTGAAATTAATATAGTCCATATCTTAGGAGAATTTAGACACAAAATTATCCAAGGTGACCATTCATCCTTCCTTGGGATACTCAGGCACGTTGGGGTATCCTCTCTAATATATAAAAAGAGAGATTCCTTCTCTTCTAAAAAACCCATCCACACCATCTTCTGTAGTTATGTCTTCTTCATGTTTTCATCATGGAAACTCCCTTTGATATGAAATCCCAATGCAATGCTCTTCCTAAAATAATGTCAGGTGATCTACTCTTGGTACCTTTTAATTAATTTGCTATATGATATCATCATTTCAACATCTGGTAGGGGGAGTTTGTACTCCTCCCAACCCTCCTTCCCATCCTCACATGGCACCCCATCAAAGCTCTCCACCTTCCTACTCTTAGTACCATAAGTGCATGGAAAGGTGATGATCTGTTGACACATGGGGGTGGTCATGACTCCGCTCATTGAAACCCCATTCAAGGAAAATGGATTGGTAATTTAATACTTCATTACATATTGTTTTTGTTGCGAGGGGGCCTGTAAGGTACCCAGCCACCCACAGGCCAATCACGCTAACTTCCAGTCCCTTCTCTAGACTAATTCAACCCCTATCCTAACTTTAGATAACAAGGATGCATGAAAGGTTCACATGCATTGATCGATATTGATGCTAAAATAAAAATAAAAAATGAAGCATATGACATGCACAACAATAACTAGCAAGCATGCATACTCTAAATATTGAATTCAACGATAAGTAAATACACAGTGGAATAAATCATACACAAATAAATAATACTATAAAAGAGAGAAATTATGTTTAATAAGAGAAACCATCGACTGGTTGTAGACCAAGGACGTTCCACCCAACCATAGACACTATTGTTCCAATTATCAACAACAATATCACCCCTGAGCTGGGGCTATGAATCCACAAGGATAGTTTCAGAGTGTTACTTGGTTTCCCAAACCAGTCAGCATTGAATCTCTCACAGGCTTCCCAACACCCACAACAATCTAAGTACCCAACTCTCTTCTACCTAGCCTACACAACCCAAGAGAATGAACCCTCTCCCTTCTCTGCCACACAGTCCCTTAGTATGTCCTTCTCCTTCCAAGGATCCAGTGCATCTAGTCCAGAATCTCCATGCTGGGACTTTGAGGACTCGCAGCTGTAAGAAAAGTTGGACATAGGCCAAAGCATCTCAGACATTCATACCTCAAATCATGGCTAGATTACACCAGCAACCTCTACAACCAACAATACCATGGATTCTCTTCAACAATTTGTCTTCCTTTCCTGAGCCAAGACACGCATGAAGAAAGATGAATGTGTGAGGGAATGAATTGAGTGAAATATCCATGAGAGGGGTGACCAACGAGCAAGTGATTGGATGAGTGAATGAATGAATGCATGAGTGAGGCAACCAACAAAAGAACAAAAATGAGAACGAGAGTGAGAGAGAGATCGAACCCCCACAATAGACCAGGGACGGGTTTAAGTAATTCTTGGGAATCAAGAACCTCATGGCCTTCCCCCAAGAAGCTCACATAATCGATTTCCCCCATTACACAAAATGGGTAATTAAAAAAATGAAATAAAAACTTATCCCCTCAAGCCCCCTCTCTTGTGGAATCATAGCCCCCTATTACTCTAGTCCTTGTACTTATAGAAACCATCAATGTATTTATTATTAATAATGATCAGATCATTAAATTTATTAGGAACAATGGTCTGTTTTAATTGTTTGAGCACTTTTGCCTCTCAACAATTAACAAATACATTATTTAATATGGGTCTCAAAACCCGAGGTGTTATGGGGCCGTGTGATCAAATGTTTTTTTTTTCATGACAAATAACGTTCATATAGGAAAGAAAAAGTATATTTGTATTAAATAATGTGGAAGAAAGATACAACTAGATGCCTTGATGTTGTCAGGTTCCTTCCAATAGTTTCTTGCTTCCCACACATTCTTCTCCAAAGATTCTAAGACTGTAGATCTGACAACTACTTATGATCTTAGCTTGACAAAGTGAAGCTCAAAGCCAACATAGGCCAAAACACTCCATATGAATTAGCTATAGTTGAAGCTAATCCAAACTCTTGGCTAGACTAATATCTCATTAGTTGAATCTCTGTAACTAAGTTGAAGTTCCAAAAATTCTCTAACCATTCCAAAGCTAGATTTCCAAAGGAGAGACCCCCTCCTTTTATAACCTGAAAATGATAGGGTGAGGAGGTTAGGATGATACCATGAGATCAAATATGTTGTAATACCCCAGGCCGGGCCACTGTGAAATGTAATGATGTTTGTAGGCTGGTGAGATGAGTGTTGCTAAGCTGGTACACTTATATGTTATAAGCCGAAGATCCTGGATGTTCAGGCTAATAAGCCTGATTTTTGTATATGTAATTATGCATTTCATTAATAAAAATTATACATTGTTGCATGTAGATCGACCACGAAGAAAGAGTGATGGAAAAATAAAATCCACTAGGTAGGGAAAGGGATGGGACTGAGAGGCTAGGAAAGAGGGGCTAATCTAGAGGGATTAACCCACGGGAATATTATAATATATTCTTGAAAATGAAAATATTAAAGTGGGGAAAATAAACCCAGTTATCCTAAGTTTCTGGGAAAGGGAACGAGTGCTAAATGGAGTGCATGCATATCCTGGAAGATAGGTTTCGACGTGGGAGTATGTAGTTAAAGCTGGAAAGTCAGCTCAATGGGGGTGGGGGTGGGGGTTCTCTCCCCATTCTCCCATACTTCGCCTAACTTGTCAGGCCTCTGTCGTGGACCTCTGCATCTTGGACGTACCTTTGAAACCAGTAACTGGGGAAGACGACTTGTGTTTCCTGTGAATGCCAACATATTTGTACTTTCCAAAAACGTGTTGTGCCTTACCAAATTGTGGTTGCTGCCATCCCCTGACCTATATTGAACCTTTGTTGTTGTCCTCACCTTGTTGGAACTGAGTTGAAGTTGGTTGTCAAGCCCGTGGTTGAAGAGGCAGGTTGTCAGGCCTGTGAGCAACTCTCTCCAGGTGAGAGAGTTTGTTGGGAAGTGATTTTCTCCTAGAGAGAGTCCATCACCAGCTATGAAGCTCTGCGAATTCCTGATCCGGCTTGTTGCCGAGACCCTGAAAGGGGAAGTGGAGCAACCGATGGACTGTGGAATAGTGAAGGTGCATATTCCCGGGGTGGAACATGCATGTGGGGAATGAGAGTCCGTGAGTAGTGGGTGTAAGAAGACTCTTGGAGAGAATCCTTCCAGTTGCATTGTGCAGTCTTCTGTAACCTTAGCCTAGTCTAGGATTCCCTTGGTCTGGGTGGAGCTTAGTCCCAACTCGGGGGTGACCCACTATTCAATGTGATGAGTAGCATGGTCTAAGGCTGGGAGACATGCAGTTGGTGGATCTCAATTAAAATATAACGTTTCCCCTATTCATTCACATGATATGTATTTATATATGCTATTACATCTATGGTTTTGTCTGGATTACTGCATGTATGCTTTTACTATTCTTTTCGCATTAGTCTGTGTATTAACATAACATGCTGTTTGTTTATGTTTATATTTATAAGAAAATGATAATTGTTATTTCTACGATATAGCATGGCCTAGACTGGGTGGGCGGGGGTGTTAAAAAAATGGTATCAGAGTAGATAATTAAAGGATTCAATCGTTAGGTAGCGCTACCCAGCAGGGGTTGGTGTTCGGGGAGGTTACAAATTGGTATCAGATCCATGTTTTGACACTGAGCCTAGATGGACCATGTTAGTGGAAGTTTAAGCAAGGTTTCAGAAAATAATTGTTGTCGAAATGGACAAGCTTCAAGTTTAGAGCCATGGTTTCAACATGGAACCTAGATGGTCCATGAACGCGCAAATTGGAGTAAAATGTCTAGAGAACTTTGATGTACCGAGTGCCAGTAGGTATTTTAAAGAACACTTGGACTGTGTTCGGAAACACAGGAGGTGTAGCAAGTTAAGAATGGGTCGTAGAGAAATAAAACCACAACTTTCATGGTGTTGGATCGTAAGATATGTTCAGGATAAGGAGAATACTTCAAAATCGTCAGATTGAAGGAAGATGCAGGAGGGTTAACCTGCAAGTACTTCAAAATTCGCGAATTCGACAAGGTTTATGGGTTATAAGAGAAAGAGGGGTCGAAGCTCGAGGTTCCGAAGTACCAGAGGGGATTTACACCATAGATCCGGGGAGAACAATTACCGTTAGATCAACCCAAGAGCAGAAGGTAAGGCGCATGGTGAAAATCAGATCTCAACCGTCAGATCTAGGCATAAGTGGTTGTGAGCCGTGGATCTCGCAACCATTCAGAGTTCGAAATTTGGGAGAAACAATATGTGCTAAGATGAATCCTTCTGAAGTCCCAAAGCCTGAAGTCCGAAGTGATGTGGCATGAGGACGTCACCCAGGATGACATGGAATTCCTTAGTTCCACCACGTGTTAGTTAGAATGGAACTTAGATGACCCTGTTATCCAAATAAATCCAACATGTGGGGCCACATACCCCCACCTTATTTGGTGACAACTATACTATGTGGACCCTAGAAGGTTAAGAAGTTTGGAAGTTCAACGTTCATAAGAGTTAAGGGTGAAGGGTGTAAAATACTCTGAAGTCCCAGAGTTTCGAAGTCCCAAAACCTCGAAGTGAAGTGGCTTGCTAATGTCACTTTAAATGACGTGGAAACATGGGATGTGTGCCATGTGTCAGAGAGTTAAGAACCATTGTAAGATTGAAATGCAGTTAGAATGTGACATTATCACCCATCTGATTAGACCACGTTTCGGCTTCATGTGTCCTACCATGTAGCGCTCCTAGAGGTGGCACAAAGTAGTTAAGCGTGACGAAGGAGTTAGTTAGATCTGTCTCGCATTAACTTTGGTCATAATATATCAAGATCGAGGGCTAGGAGGCATTGAAGAGATCCAAGATGCGTGGAAGATAATTCTACAAGGTGGTCCCGCAATCCAAACCACGGTTTCCCAGAAGGGGTATGTGTCAGCATGGGGTCAATTGTGGAACAATCAACGGGTTACTCCAAAACCACTGACCCATGTCCCCACAATTTGAAAAGTATAAAGTTTGATGTGAATTTTCGGTATCTTAGTTCAAGTATGGAAACCACGAGCCCCAGTGGAACCGTGGAGCCAGTTGTGAAGTCTGGAGACTTGAAACTCCGAAAGAATGGTTCATAAGGGAACGAAAGGAATAAATTTCCAAAGTTTCATAACACTGAGGTGACGTGATGTAATGATGTCACCAAAGGTGACATGGAAGTGTTTAGAGATTAACAATTCGGGGGTGTTGGCAGTGTGCGGATGTGAAATCCTCTTAAGCTCTGAAGCTTCAAAGCTCCAAAGTCCTAAAGCTCAGATGCCTGAAGTTCCATAGTGGCTGTCTGTTGTTTGATGTTGGGTAGTCGTGGATTGTTGATCTACCCTACTTCGCAATTTCTCCAATCCGACACTCTGAGAGATTTGTTGTGATGTGCTTTGAAAACCTCCGAAGCGGGTGCCCGAAGTTTCAAGGCTTCGGATAAGTGCTGGTTCACATGCAAACCAAGGGCCAAAGAAAAGAGGATAGCACCCAAAATTTTGTTTCAGAACAGAACTAGGCTGAGAGATGGAAGCCCGTGGGGTTATTGACCGACCAATACCTGCAGGAAATGGAATCTGATATTGTTTTTGTTGAATCATATTGGTTTATTCTGGAAAATTATTAAAGTCTGATAGCCTAACAAAACTTGGTTGACTGCACATTTTGCAGAATTAACCGTTGCTAGAACTGAACCGAATTGTTCCACGGTATAGAGAAATGAAGAGAGAACATAATGCTTTCAGTTCAGAGAATGAAGCTAGAGGAATGGATGTTCATTTGGGAGTCGAAGGATCGAACTCCAATGGGTATGGAGAAGAGATAGATAAGGAAGGAAACATGATGAAAATCATTGAAATATTGCAGAAAGATGTCCACACTCACCGAGCAGATAACAAAAATCTCATGAAATCCAGGGAACAATAGGGAGAATTCAACATAAAGTTGATACAAAGCCTGGAAAGAATAGAAAAGAAATTGGATAAGGGGAGTGAATCTAGTAAATCAGGAAGTCACAGGTCCCCTGATGAGAAGAAAAAATCAAGGAGTGTTGGTAGACACTATCATCACTCCCAAGGGAACTCCAAGAGGAGGGCACACATTAGTTCAAGCCCATATCCTACCAAAAATTTCAAAATATTGGAAGTGGATGAACTGAAGGGTGAAATGAACAAGATTAAACCTCCTACATTTGATGGAGAACACTAGAAGGTGGAAGATGCTGAGACATGGCTTCTTGGCATGGGAAAATATTTCCAAATACATAATTACTCCTCTCATATAGAAGGAAGAATTGAAATGTATCAACTGAAAGGAAAGACATCGATGTGGTGGGACCAACTTGTGCAAGTATAACATATCCAAGAGAAGAATGTTACATGGAGGGAATTCAAGAAACACTTTGAAAATAAATACTTAACTAAGAGGTACTCTGACATAAAGATGAAAGAGTTATTTGAACTCAAATTGGACAGCATGACTATAGACGAATATGAAAGAAAATTCTTAGAGTTGTTGAAGTATGTCCCTTTCATCAAAGATGAGATTGACAAAATCCAAAGATATTTGAGTGGTTTGCCAACTTTATTTAGTGACAAGATCCAATATGATGATCCTAAAACTATGGAAGAAACCATAAGGAGAGAGAAATGATTATATGATCAGCATAAAGTAAAGCCTACTTTCCAAAAATCTTGGGAAGACAAGAAGAAACTTAAGAGGAAATGAAGGTAGAAGGGGAACAAGCCACCTTTTTCCAGGAATAATCCTCAAAGAAAACAAGTGTTTAGAGAGCCCAGGATGGCTAAAGTAGGTGGACAAAGGACCAAATAACCACCTATGCAATGTTGGGGTTGTAAAGTGGATCACAAGTATAGAGATTTCCCTCACAGAAGTGACAAAGTGAGAGTTGTCCACAATGTTCAGCAAGCAGAAACAATGGAGGACATGGGCAGTAGAATACCAAGGATCTATGCATCCCTGGACAACAAGCAAGTTGAGTTTCAATCACACATGATTGAAGTTGAAAGTTTGATCAATAACCATGTCTTTACTATTTTAATTGATTCGGGGGCTAGTCATAGTTATATAGATCCAAAGGTAGTGGAAAGGTTGCAATTGCCAAGAAGCAAGCATGTGAAATCTTGGCTGGTGCAACTAGCTACATGAGCTAAGAGAAATGTTGTTGAGTTGGTTAAATCATGTCCAGTGGGCATGAATTGACTGAGTACCAAGGCATATTTGAACATCTTTCCTTTGGGGTCATATGACTGCCTGATTGGTATGGATTGGTTGAACCAACACCATGCCATACTAGACTATCATAACAAGGAATTTACATGCCTGGATGAGGAAGGAAATAAGAGAGCAGTCCAAGGAATTCCCAGGGTAGTTACTGTCAGAGAAATTTCAACAATACAGTCAAAGAAATGCTACAGGAAAGGCTGTCAAATATTTGTAGCTCATATGGAAGAAACATCTAAGAATAAGGTGCCAATTATGGAGGACCATGTAGTCCTGAAATATTTTGAAGATGTGTTCAAGGAGATTCCAGGACTACCTCCAAATATAGATATTGATTTCTCTATAAATTTGACACCTGGAGCAGCCCCAGTGTCAAAGATTCCCTACATAATGAGTACACCAGAGCAGAAGGAACTACAAATGCAACTTGAAGAGCTTCTGAAGAAGGGGTATATACACCCAAGTGTATCATGTTGGGGTGCCCTAGTCTTGTTTGTGAAGAAGAAAGATGGGACATTGAGATTGTGAATTGATTTCAGACAGTTGAATAAAGTGACTGTAAAGAACAAGTATCCTCTACCAATGATTGATGATTTATTTGATCAATTGAAGGATGCAAAGATATTTTCAAAGATAGATCTCAGGTCATGATACCATCAGGTAAGGATTAAAGATGAAGATATCAAAAATACCGCCTTCAGGAAAAGGTATGGTCATTATGAGTTCACAGTGGTGCCATTTGGGTTGTCAAATGCACCAACTATTTTTATGTGCTTAATGAATGGTGTTTTCCGGGAATATTTAGACAAGTTTGTCATTGTCTTTTTGCATGAAACTCTTATATATTCCAATATGGAAGAAGAGCATGAGAATCATTTGAGGATGGTATTGCAAGTTCTAAGAGGGCATCACTTGTATGCCAAATTGAGAAAGTGTTCATTTTATCAAAACTGAATTCATTACTTGGGGCATATTATTTCAATGGATGGGATAGCAGTAGATATTGAGAAGATAGAAGCCATTAGAGAATGATCAGTGCTCAAGAATGTGACAGAAGTCACATCCTTTATGGGCTTAACTAGCTATTACAAAAGGTTCATTGCAGGGTTTTCAAGAATAACTCACCCCATCACTTGCTTGCAAAGGAAGGGGAATAGATTTCAATGGACAGTAGAATGTGAAACAAGCTTCCAACAATTGAAGCAATTGTTAACCAGTGCTCCAATTATGAGGATTGCATATCTGAATGAAGACTTCATTGTATGCATAGATGCATGTAAAGAAGGACTGGGTGGAGTCCTCAGTCAAAATGGGTTTGCTATATGTTATGAATCAAGGAAGTTCGAAGAGCATGAAAGGCTCTATGCCACTCATGATTTGGAGTTAGCAGCCATAGTGCATGCATTGAAGAAGTGGAGGCACTACCTCATGGGAAGGAGGTTTGAGTTGAGGACAGACCATAATGGTATGAAGTATTTGTTTGATCAACCTACCTTGAATGTTAGGCAAAATAGATGGTTGGAATTCCTCTGTGAGTATGACTTTGATATCAAACACATCAAAGGAAAGGAGAACAAAGTGGTTGAAGCACTCAATAGGAGAGTGCATGAATTGCATGATACAACCATTAGCATGTATCAGACAGATCTTAAAGACATAATTTCTGAAGTTGCAAAAGCAGATTTGCAGTACATGGAATTGGTAACAAAATTGCAGCAAGGTAAAATGTAGCAGAAAACTGAATATTATGAATTGTGAATTGATGGAATCCTTCAGTACAGAAACAAAGTCTATGTACCCAATTATCCGTAATTGAGGAGTGCAATTTTAAAAGAGATGCATAATGTGCCTTATGCAGGACGCCTGAGATATCAGAAAATAGTTTCAACAGTCAAGAGCCAATATTATTGGCCAGACATGAAGAGAGATATTGATAGATACATAGCTAAATTATTGGAATGTCAAAAGATAAAGGCTAAGAATAGACACCCAACTAGGTTATTACAACCATTACCCATTCCTGAATGGAAATGGGAAGTGGTGATCATGGATTTCATCACAGGATTACCCAGAACAAACAAGCAACATGATTCCATCATGGTGGTGGTGGATAATCTTACTAAAGCTGTCCATTTTATTCCATTGAAAACTACTCACAAATAAGCTAATGTTGTTGATATCTATATGAGGGAAGTAGAACAATTGCATGGCATAGCCAAGACAATTGTGTCCGACAAAGACTCGAAATTTATCTCAAAGTTCTGGAAGGGGTTATTCAAAGGGTTCCGAACAAATCTGAACTTCAACACTGCTTATCATCCTGAGTCTGATGGGTAGACAGAGAGGGTGAACCAAGTGATAGAAGATATGTTAAGAATGTATGTGATGGACAAACCATCTAAATGGGAAGATTATCTACACTTGGTAAAATTTGCTTACAACAATGGGTATCAAGCATCACTAAAGATGAGCCCATTTTAAGCACTTTATGGCATAAATTGCAACACCCCAGTAAGCTGAGACAATCCAACTGATAGGGCAGTGGTTGGGCCAGAGTTGCTTAAGGAAATAGAAGAGAAAATGATGAATATTAACCAGAATTTAAAGGCTACCCAAGAAATAGGAATAAAAGTTATGTTGATAAGAACATAACCCATAGGGAGTTTAAAGTGGGTGACCATGTTTTCTTGAAAGTAAAATCCAACAGAGGTTTCCTAAAGCTGGGAAACTGTTCCAAGTTGGCAGCCAGATATTGTGGACCATTTGAAATCCTAGAAAGGATTGGACCAATTGCTTATATGCTTGCATTTCCAGCATCCATGACTATTCATAATGTATTTCATGTTTCATTGCTCAAGAAGTATATACATGATTCTAATCATGTGATTGATTGGAATGTGATTCAAGTGGAGCAAGAAGGCGGCTTGCAAGTGCATACGGTACGCATGTTGGACAGGAAGAGAAAGAAGCTCCAGAATCAAGCCATAAGGCTTGTAAAGGTCCAGTGGACCTGGTACAGTTCCGAGGATGCAACATGGGAGCATGAGGATGCTATGCGGGCAGAGTACCCACATCTTTTTGAATATTTTGAAAATCTTGTTGATATTATGTAAATGAGTTGCATTGAGGATAGTGAAAAAATAAGGGGAGGGGATTGTAATACCCCATGCCGAGCCCCTATGAAATGTATTGATGTTTGTAGGCTGGTGAGACCAGTGTTTATAAGCTGGTAGGCTTATGTGTTATAGGCCGAAGATCCTGGATGCTAAGGCCAATAAGTCTGATTTTTGTATATGTAATTATGCAGATCATTAATAAAAATTATACATCGTTGCATGTAGACCGACTGTCTCCAGCCTTTTCTAATCATTCTAGAGTTAAGCCACTAGCTTTCAAGCTGGGGGCATACCGAGCTTAGTCTTTGTTCTTTCACATGCTCGTAAATACATGAGAATGCATCTGGGTAGACTTTTATCTCTTTTTCAAACCTGTATGGATACATGAAAAAGGAACCCCTTGGAGTCTCCTTTAAGCTCTTTTTAGACTCTCTAAACATGAAAATATTGCCGAGTGATCTTGCTTCCTTTCCCACTCGTTAAACGGTTCAAAAGGGCATCTTTCGAGTGATAGTTTATCTCTTTTTTGGTCTCGTTAGACTACTGTACGAAAAAGGAACTGAGAGAGTTCTCTTTTAAGTGTTTTTCCAAACTCTATAATCCTGAAAAACCTTCGAGTTTCCTATCTTTGGACTCGCTAAAACACATATCGACAGGCCCATACGGGGTCGAACCCTCACTTCTTCTGGTTCGTTAAACAAAGCAAGAGGGACTTACCGAAGGTGAGTTATATTGAACATGTGTTATCCTCCTCGAGCTCATTAAATAAAAAATAGGTACTCGTCTATCTGGATGGGGGAAAATTGAAAGAAGCAAGCCAAGCAGTCTCTTGAGAACATTATCAAGCAATTCTTAGAGTCACCCTTGAACACAACGCTTTGTCTTTTGTACGCATTATAACCTGCTGAACCTTTGCACTGATCCAATTCTTTGAGTTTCTTCCACTCCTTTGGGTCACATGACGTAAGTCACCGCATCCACTACATCATCAAGTTTTGGTCCATGTCATGTTTTGTTGTTGTGCCTCAGTGTTCAAGGGAAGTATCCGCCTCGAGAGTCAACCATCCCAAATATCTTGCCTCAATACCTATGTCAGTCCACGTCCTTTTGATCCACCAATTACATCTCTATGTCTGTTTTGTGTCGTTGATGGGGGATACATCAAGGCCCTCCTTCGACAAGCTTATTCATGTCAACCTCATCACATTATCCAGGAATTAGGCTTAGAAACCAGTTAGTACTTTGGGACCTGCATGCCTTAATGGCAGGCCTCCTCACATTCGACAGTAGGTTTACATCGTTGATCTCTGATCAGATGATTCCATGGATGTTCGACTCCAGCTCATCCATTCACATTCATTGGAATGTACTAGGGTACCTTGGGAATCATTGACATTAATGGTGATCTCCCTCGGACTTGTTAACGGTTCACACCATTGACCGGTAATCAAGTGGTTTATGCCATGTTCGACATCATGACATCTATTCACATGGTTAGAATCGTACCACATTGAGATATGTAAGAAGACCCTGGGTTGAGTAATCACTTTGATATATTCTTTGCCCAGGCTGCGAAGGAGTTTCTCTTGGACAAATGATGCATACACTGTTACATAGATCCACTTTGTATTGGTCGTGGCTATGTCTTGTAACCTCGTAGATCCACTATGTATTATTCATGGCTACGATCAGTCCAGGTCATCAGAGTATAGATCCACATTGTATTCCCGGTGGCTAAACCTTTTCATCAATACAATTATGGATCCACAGTGTATTTTATGGCGGCCATATCTTGCAAGTCTTGATCACCCGAGCATAGGTATGCCTGCCTTGGGTTTTGAAATATGTCATGATATTTGTTGGATGTTTGTGTGCAGCTTCCGTCAGGTTCTCCGAGTCTATACCCTTGCTTGAAATTCTACAAAGAATTTCAGTTATCAGTTCGCATATTCTAACTTCATACTTTGGGGGGAAATCTGTTACACCTCAATATTGCTCACTACGATAAGTGTCGTAAGTGTCACATGTTCCTCTCAATTGTTGCATGTCATTCACAAGTGTCGCAAACATCAAACAAAGCATACTTCCATGATGACGGCACCAAGGAGACATCTAGAATAACTCAGACACTTGATTTGGAGGAGGGAGAATGATTAACTGAAGTAAAAGAACTCTTACCACTTGAAAGGAGCTCTTAAACAAGGGTTTTGAAGGTGAGCGCTCCTCTGCATCAGCCTTAGGAGCGTTGGCGCTCCCCTATAAGGTCTTAGGGAGCGTTATAATGCAAAACGACCCCTCTGAAGGAGCGCTATCCATCCTTGGAGCGCTGGCGCTCCCCTCAAGCTTCCTAGGGAGCGCTATAGCGCCCTGATGCCCCTTTTGAGGGAGCGTTGTTTAATCTGGGCAGTGGTTGGCCCATTGGGGAGAATAAGGGGAGGATCTTTCAATTTTGGAAGGCAGTTGCATTCGAATTCTTGGTTCAATCAGAAGATCCATAATCTGAGGAGGGAATTCCTCAACCTACCATAAAGATACCTAAAGAGGTTAAGCCTCTCTTAATCTATATAAACAGGCTCAATGATGGTGAAAAGGGGGAAGAATTGCTAGCATGAAACCTATGATCTCATAGGAAACACATAGTCAACCAAAGGAGAGTGATCAATGAAGCTGCTATCATCCAGGTTGTGGATCTTTCGAGCAAGGGTTGGACGAAGGGGACTTGACGAAGCTGTCGCATTCACATCTACGATTGTAAGTACTACTGTCGTTATTCTCATTAATATGACATGCTTGGCATGATTCTTTCTAGTTTGTGTCTGATATTACATAAAATTATCGTTGATATATAGATCTATTTTCAAGCTAATATCAATAGAGTAGGAAGTGGTTGTACTTTGTTTGTCTACAGGACTCATCGAGGAGCGAAAGATTGGAGCTCGACTCGGAGCGTGCAGGGACAAACGTCGATAAAGAGGTACTTTTGTTCTCCTTCCTTCTCATGCATTAGTTTGTATAGATTTGAAAGGAATTCAGTGTCCACGTTAAGCACTTTCTGTCTTAGAGTTTAGGGTCTAGCTCTTTGAGACAATCTACCTATCCGCAAGGGGATTTTCCTACAACAAAAACTGGCGACTCCACTAGGGAGTCTCGAATCAAAACTTTTCAGTTTTGATTTCTCCTCATAGACCTTGTCTTATTCTTTGATTGTTTTAAGATCTTGTTCATCTCATATGTTTGATTTCGTATGCTGTTTGACTCTTTACCCCATCACACTCAGCTTGTTTGTCAAAATTTGACTGAATTTTAGGGTTTTTTGGACATTTTTGTGAGTTTTTGGGCACCAGCGCTCCCCTACCTTGTTAGCAGGGTGCCAACACTCCCTTAGAGTGTTGGAAAGAGATTTATAATGACCTAGTGTCCCTTACACCAGAGCGCCAGCCCCTTTTTTCACAAAATCCCTTAAAAAAATTGCATTTTTTAGGTTAAAAACCCTGTTTCTTACTTGCTGAGCTGCTTTGAGATTCAATGCTTCTTCCCTTGACCTCTGACATCCTTCATATTCAAAAGAAAACACCTTGTTGTTCATTTTTTATGCCCTTCTTCATTCTTTTTGAGTTTTTGCTGTTGAGAGCTTGAAATCGATCCCCTTCTTTCTTCTCTCCTATTCGATTGAGCAGGAACTCCAGTGAAGGACATTAGAAGTCTGTGACTCTTCTCATTTGGTTCTTTGAGGTCATCTGATCCAATTTATTTCTCCTTTCTTTTGCGTTTTTTATTTTCTTTCTCTTGTTTGATTGCAAAAGGGTGTGTTGTTTGTGCGAAATCTACGTTTTCTTGTCCGAATCTCCTTGATCTGAAAGGGTAGTTGGCAGGAGAAACTTTGCATTGAATTGATTATCATTCACATACAAACGACAAAAGTACATCTTAGTGATTAGTTTGCATTTCTAAAATGTTGTAGCATTATATTGGATTTGATTGAGAACAAAATTGATTGAGGGCATTCCTTATCAAGTGTTTTATAGTGAAAACGACTCTTCCTCTTTCCCTTAAATAGGTATTCATTGAAAAGAAATGATTGCTTATCATATTTCATGCATATTTTTGGGAATTGAGTCATCATTCCATCAGTTTCACTTTCGTACACCCTCTGAGTAAACAACAACCATTGAAATCAACGCTTAACTAAAATTTATCAGACTTTTTACATCTTTGTTAGCAAACCTACATTAGTTTAAGGTGTAGGTCTTTGGAATAGGTTGAAAGGATAACTTTCCAAAGCTATCAAACAAACTTAGTATCTTGCGGTAGGGA